>PVJC01015222.1:0-22764 GCA_004026665.1 Murina feae
CTGTCCTGAGATACCTTCTGCCTATTCAAATCCTGACTCTGCTTATGTTCAAGTTACAACTCCTCCTGGCCACGCCAACCCCCAGGGATCCTCGCTCTGAATGTGTCAGCTTCCAAAGTTGAGCACACTTAAAACTTTTTTCCCCTGTGATTGTCTTCTCCCCACCCCAAAACTAGATTAATCTTCTTAAGGGCAGGGCAATGTCTTATACTTCATCAGTGTGACCCACCGCACCCACTGTAAGACAGGCGCATTGGAGAAGTTTAAGACTTACGGTTAGGTCTAAAAATCTGGAACACGGCCACGGTTAGTAATGACAGAAGTGATTAGTACAGAGGCTTGTTCTAGGCAGCTGACACCACTGGGACATGGGTACAAGGGTTTGTAAAAGGGGCTTAGAAATTTAAACCTGTGCCACTGAAACTTCAGCTGAGTTCTCTCTAGCACCTGACGGTACAAACCAGTGCTTCTTTCTCACAGTGTGCTGCCCAGACCAGTAGCATCAGCATCTCCCAGGAGCTTGTTAGAGACGCCAAATCAGAAACTCTGAGGGTGGGGTCTAGCCTCCATGGTTTGACAAGGCCTTCAGGGGATTCCAATGTCCGCTATTGTTTATGAACCACTAGTGTAAATATACAAGAGGAATAGCCTCAGATACCGAAAGAACAGCTCCTTCCACCTCTGAAGACTGTTTATTGATATAATTTTTAACTCAGGTCTTCCTGTTTTCTATGACTACTACTGCTATTACTATTACTACTGAAACTGTAGTTAGAAACATTGGCAGAGAATGCTAAGCAGTTGATAACTATCACTATTACTAGAAGTAGTAGTACTGTTATTACTAATGTAATAGTAGCAGTATTAGTAATGGTAATAGTAGCAGTAATAATAACAGTTATTGATTGCTTAGTACCCTCTGCCAATTTTTCTAACTACAGTTTTTGGGAGAAAGTGGTTGAGTGGAAAATAAAATCTATGTAGCATGAAGTATAGGCATCCTTGAGCTTTTCAACATTTGTCTCTCGGTCTTAAACCAACGATTTCTTATCACTCCCTAAGCCCAGAGGACAACTACAGGCAAAGACTCTGTCTGCCTTCTCAATCATCTGGATTTGTAGTTTGCATTTTAATTGTTCTAAGCCTTTACAAGAGGTTTTGGTCTCTAATTTGCATGCCCACCCCTATCTTTGAAAACACTTGATCATCCGCTGGCATCTCCAGTTTTATCTGGTCCAAGCTTCACATCCCCTCATTCTTCAGCATCTGTCTCAGTCTGCGCATCACTGGGTGGGGTGGTTTGTGTGTGCAGTGGCAGCCCAGCTTCCTGTAACTGTGTTTATGAACTTGACCTGACCCCATCAGAAGAGGGTTTGAGGGTTGGCCTACAGTCCTGGGGGAGAATCTGCAGGGCATAGCATCACCGTGCAGAGGTGGCTGACTCACACTGTGGTCTCTGGGTGGTGGGGACACAGCAAGAAGGCAGACTTGGAGCTACGTGGCAGAGGGCATCTGATCTGGGCCCTTAGGATCAGCAAGTGGTCAGGGCAAGGGAACAGATGCAGCCACACACACAGAGGCCCTCAGGATAGATGAGGCAGGTTGGTGTGGAGGATACACAGGGGAACTTTGAACCCGAAGCTACACTTCCTATCTGTGAGCCTCCTTTTCCCTACTTGCAAAGTTAGAAAGTGAAGATGATCTAAGAAATTCTTCCCACAAACAAGTAAGTGAGTGTTTAGGAGAAAAACAATGCCACAGCCTCATGGACACTGTAAATCAGCGCCATGGGTGACAGCAATGTTCTGTAAGCGCAGTAGCCACTAGCCACGTGGCTACTGAGCACTATGGCTGAGAAACTTGTAATTTAATGTAATTTTAATTACATTTAAATTTAAATAATCACACATGACTGGTGGCCACTGCATTGCACAGAGCAGCTCTAAATGAATTAATGAAATGCAAGTCCTTTAGAACCCTATCTCCACATAGTAAGTGAAAAGAAAAAAATTAACTTATCTTCTGGTTTTAAAATGATTTAATTTACATGGCAAGAACTCTGTGAGCACCCTTGAAGGGGTCCCAGGAAGCAAAGTCCCTCTGCCTGGGTCCTCATCCCAGCCTGCCCACCAGCCAGCTTCATGGGAGCTAGCAGTCCCTTCATCAACCTTAGTTAACTAACCTTACCTCTCTGGGCCCAGTTCCTTTTGTAAAGTGCAAACTAGCCACTCTGACTGGCAGGACAGTAAGAAGCTAGGAAAATTCCTGGGCAAGTGGAATGGGGAAACTAAGACAAGAAAAGTAAACAAGGCCAAACAGTTCAGGCAGCCGCAGCCAGCTTGTCAGTGGCAAGACCTTATCTTCCCAACCAAGGACACTTGAGAGAAAATGGCTTATACCTCTCCACCCTAACCGGAGAACACATAGCTTAAATCACCCTGGTCCAGGAAAACAGAGGACAAAGACCAAATTAATGCCATTTTTGCCAGCTAAACCCAAGGACAGATAAAGTCTGGGGGACAGATAACAAAACCCCCAAAGCAGTTGGATAGTATCATTTGAGGGGGGGTCTTAGGCAAGAAAGATAGTTGTTAGGGCAGGAGGAAGGGAAAGGGAGCAGGAAAGGGGAGTTGATTTCGCCTACTGCACAAATAAGTTAGCAGTCTTGGGACTTGCCAAGATGAAATTGCCAGAAGTTCTCAGAAATTATTGGAAAAGCCATAACAATGTAAAAGGGGAACCTTGAAATCTAGTCTACCCAGCAGGGGAACCTTGAAACCTATATGGGGGTAAAGTATAAAACTCTTGAACCCCCAGCAGATGGAGTGCTCAAACTAACCGGGTTGGCCATTTGTGCTTTATGCCAAGTGGATTCTTAATGAATTTGCTTGCTTTGCTTTCTTAATAAACTCACTTGTTTTGTTTCAACACTGCTTTCTGTCATCCACCTGAATCTTTCTCATGACAAGAACTAAGGAGGGAAGAGCCAGCCCCCCCGCCCTTGACACAGGAAGTTCTCTGGTAAAACAACTTTTCCACACAGTTGTGAGGACACGGAAAAGCTGTAGCCTATGATCCTTAAAAGTGTCAGAAAACACATATTACTGTCCCCATCCATTACTGCTGGAATGACCTTCCTGTCAGTAAATGGCCCTTTAACACTGGGAGACTGGGGAAAGGGTGGGCATAACAGGGGTAAGGAGATGGACAAAGTTTCAGGCAGCCACTGATTTATCATTTATCAAACACTCAATAAAATATTCTATGTGGCTTAGATGCATTCAATAAATGTGCTACATCAATCTGCCAACAATTTCACTCTGCAGAATTGATCTGACAATTACACTGGTATGAATGTTACACAAAAGTTTGTCTTATTTAAACCATACTAAATGGTTTAGTTTGTCATACTAAAACTATACTTGGCAGAGAAAAAGTGAGTAAATGAGGTATGCAAATGTATATACAAGGATGCTCATTATGGTAACAACTTAAATGTCTACAATAAGGACACTAGTTAAATTCATTATGGTCCATCTATTATAGGTGATCTATGTCACTGTTAAAAAGAACATCACACACACACATTTACACACACATACACAACACACACAAACACACGTGTAAACATACTCACACACACTGACCTGGGGAAATGCACAAGATTAAAGAATCAAATTTCAGAACAACATTCTGAACCCATCTTACATGTACAGCACAATCCTATCTACGTTTTAAAAAAACAACATATGCATATGTGATATAAACACATAGACAATTTCTGGCAAGATACACAGGAACTCAACAATGGTCACTTCTGAGGATGGGGCCTGGAGAGATTCAGGACAGAGAAAGAAGCTTTCAAGTGCACTAGTTTTTGTTTTGTTTGTTTGTGTTTTTTTATTAATTAGTTTTCTTTTCTTTTTTTTTTACAACTTCTTATTTTAATGTTAAAACTTCATACACTTTCCACTGTGTAAATGTGGCACAGCTTTTTTACCCACTGGTCTACTGATGGGCACTTGGGCTGCTTCCAAATTTTGACTATTACATGATTGTGTTAAGAATTCAATCTGGAACATCTCATGGCCAATAAATACATTTGCCAAAGGAATGATAGGGAGAAATGTTTACACCGTAACATAATGGGGAAATGGGATATATTAGGTGTGATCATAATGTCAAATAGACCAAAAAAAAACACAAAAGCAAAACCATGACACAGCCCCTAACAGTCTGGTCCCTCTAAGGAGGCTTGTGGACCCCCTGCCACTCACCCCCAGACAATCCGCAAGGTGGCAACCACATCCTTAAGGACTCGAATCATTCCACAGCCAGAGTCCGGGAGGCAGTCACAGTAACAACGCAAATGTCCTCTAAAGTGAGACAGGTCCCACTGGAATCTGGAGATGGAGTGAGCCTGCCTAACTCTTCCTAAAGGCTGGCACCTTGTTCTTCATTACAGGGATTTTAGGCTGGGAGTCACAAGTCAGAAGACATTAGGTGAATCTGTGCAATCTTAAAAGGCCAGAAACTAACAGCTTAAATGACATTAGGTGCCTTTAAAACTTGGTAATTGGGCAGAAAAGTGAAACCAGGCGTGAGGCTTCCAAGCAGCTGAGCTGTCTCTGGTTACCCTGCAGCAAGCAGCCCTATGGAAGCAAATACCTTAAGAAAACAGAAGGGTTGACTGGGAGAAGGGGCAGGAATTTAAAAGTAAAGAACTGAGGGCTAGAAGGCGCTGAGATACCGTCGAGAACACATTGCCATGGAAGGAGTGAGGCCCAGATAAGAATGCATTCCTTCTGAAATGACTGCAGACCAGGGGAAGGAGGGAGCTATCAAGTGACCAGAGTCATAGGTTTCCTGGCTGACGCCGAGAAAGCAAGCTAGGTTTGAGCAATTATCCATTCTGGAAAAACACAGTTGGCTGCCCATCACATGGAAGCCACAGGAGACAAGGGCCCAGGCCCTGCAAGTGTTCCAGCCTCACATGAATAAACCATGAGGCCACTGTGAAAAGATAGGAATCTCCGCTTCAGGACTAATTAGTCATTTCACTTAGCAAATCGACCTTCTTTGGGTGTGGCTGGTAGCTTTGCCAGACAGAAACACCTTCCGGCTAGGATTCTGGGCTGGGAGGTTCAGCCACCTGGGTCCTCCTTGAGGTTGCAGCAACTTGGATCAAGTGATTATTTACTTCATTTCCCTCTAACTGGCCTCCACAGTGACCTTGTCCGCTCCTAGAGAACTTGACCCTGGGAAATGCTACCCCTTAGGCTGCCAACAGAGAAAATCGTGGTCCACCCCGAGGAGGCAGCAGTGCCGGGGGCAGAGGTGAAGAAGTGGGCAACTCTGGCCTACCTCAGGCACAGGGAGAACCTTCCTGTTGGTCCAGGCCCTGCCTTTATCAAACTCGATCTTTCAGAGACCTGAAGGCTATATGGACAAACACGATGTTCAACCGGAAAGGGAGTTTTGAGATGAGGAAAGAGTTGAAGATAGGGTATAAATTAAACAGAGTCAATTCAACCAAGCTGCCTAAATTATTAACATTATGAAGGCTGAGACATGAGGAGAAGACTCCATTCTTGTTCTAACGAGAGTGGGGACTTAAACTTTTTGAACTTTCGAGTCCTGCATGAATGCCTGGATGTACATCAGACCTCCAGGTAACCCTTTGATTACTTCCTGAGGACTCACATATCCAGTCCACCCAATAGCCACCTGAAGTCCGTGATCAGGCCACCTGACCTCTCACTGATAACCATCCTGGACTAATCCTAGGGCTGAGGGTACAGGACTGGTTATTCATAATAATGCACTTTTCACTACAAGAACTCAGCTTTTCTTTCTTCTTCAGAACACTTCTGGGTTTCTGCCTAGCTGTATTCCCAGTTTGCAAATTCTAAGACCCTTGAATAAATCTTTATCATTTATTTCTGAGTTTGTTTGAGAGACAGTAACTGATAATCCGACGTGCTGGTTTTCCAGAGGAAGAAATGAGAACCCAGAAAGTGAGTGACTTGTTCAAAGCCCCCTGATAATTTAGGAACAAATCACCACTTCTTAGGTTTTCATTTTTTCCTCTGGAAAACCAGAGTGTTGGACTATTAGATACTCTCAAAGGTCTTGGGTAGAACCTTGTGTGGCTGTCTTAACAGGTCCTGGGTGAGACCAGGGGTCCACAAACACTTTCCTCTGCCAATGGGGTATTTATCAGAGATCTCAGCTTACGTCTAATAAAAAACAAACAAACACTAGGCCTAATCCTGCAGAAAAGTTAATACAATTAAATAAAAACAAGACATGCCACAGTTGAGGGAGGAGAGAGAAATTATCAGAGAAGCATAAGGCATAGAGTAAGAAGAGGCAGGTAGAGAAGGATGAGGAGATCTGGCCAGAGGAGCAGAGCATATATTTGCAGGGCAGTAAGTCAGGAGAGGCAGAAGGAGAGGGTATGGCATGGTCAGGGACCTGTGCCAGCTGTAGACGGGCAGGAGACAAATAGCCTGGATGATCCAGGGGGCCTTGCCGATCCAGGGGGCCTTGCCATAACAAGGACACCCTTCTCTCCTGCCTATCCGCTATGGGACAAGGACAGCATGTTCCAGGTGGGAACAGTCACTCTGAAATTCACAAGTAGCTAATCCCAGGGTTCTATGAGCTCTTCATACAATAGCCTTTCATTGCCAGTCTATGGGGGTCCAAGACCCACTTGACCATAAGGCTCAGGGGACTGCTTGGGGAGAAGAGACAGGTGCATTAGCTCAGGACCCAGTCTTCAGTGAGGGCACTGACCCCAAAGGTCTCAGACAACTCCAGGAGGAAAACAGTGTAGCAGGTATAGTGGGATGTCTATGTCCTAACCCCCCAGAACCTGTGGATGTGGCCTTATTTGGTGAAAGGGTCTTTGGGGATGTACCTAATTTAAGCATCCTGAGATGAGATCATTCTGGATTACGTGGTTGAGCCCTAAATCTAATGATAGGTTTAAGACTGAGGCAGAGGGAGACTGAACAGAAGAGGAGGACTGGCAGAGGCACACAGGGGAGAAGTGATGTGAAGACAGAAGCAGAGATTGGAGGGATGCTTCTACCAGCCAAGGCATGCCATAGATTCCACAACCACCAGAAGCTCAGTGAGTGCCATGGAACCGATTCTCCCTCAGAGCCTCCAGAGGAACCAGCCCTACCAATGCCTTGATTTCAGACTTCTGAGGGAATAATCGTCTGCTGTTTTAAAGCACTTAGCTTGTGGTCATTTGTCATGGCAGCCCCAGGAAACTAACACAGCAGGGAAGGGAGATGGAAACGCAGGCTTGGGGTTTGCAGCATTCTGAGAGAAGGTTTCACTCATCTATGTGTCACAGAGGTCATGAGGCCTGTGGCAGGGGGACCTTCCCAGGAGGGTACCTAAGAGGACATAGCAGCCTCTGGCTCCTGAGAACTTCAGGTCGCTGGATGCAGGGCCATGAACAGGAGCCCACCCCACCCCACCCAGCACTGCCCTGCCACGCCCTGCCCTGCCCTGGCTGCCTCCAGCAGGGCCCACAGCCTCTTAAAGATTCTCTGTCCAGAGCTGAAGTCCTGTCCACCCATCCAGCTGCCTCTGCCTGACCCTCTCTATCCATGAACTCCCCAAAAGTAACTGGACCATCCTTCTCCAGCAATTTTCTCAGAGTCCATTATCATAGAGAGCACGTAGGTCAGTGGAAAGTGCCCCGGCTTTGGAATCGAACAGACTGGATTTTAATCCCAGGGTAACTTGAGATGGGAGTGATTTGATCTCTCTGAGCCTCTGTGTTCTCATCTGTAAAGTGGGACAAATAATCACTGCCCCATAGGCTACTACGACAATTAGAAACAGCACAGGAATAATGCCCAGCTTATGGTTTGCTCTACAACAGAAGGGCAATAGCCCTGGCCAGTGTGGTTCAGTTGATTGAGCATCATCCCATGAACCAAAAGATCTCCAGTTTGATTCCCGGTCAGGACCCATACCCAGATTGTGGGTTCAATCCCTGGTCAGGGTGCGTATGAGAGGCAGCCAATCAATGTTTCTCTCTCCCCCCTTCCCTTTTCCCTTCTTCTCTCTCTAGAATCAATAAAAACATTAAAACAAAACAAAACAGGAAGTCAATAAATGGTAGTAATTATCATCATCATTATTTACATGGATAACAAAGGGTTTCGGGAACTTTGGCCTGAGCCCATCTTGTTTTCATTGCTGTGGAAGATACAAAGAGATCCACATGGGCTGTTCTCACGGGCTCCAACTCAGCAGAGTTGGCGAATACCTACTGAGTTCCCTCTTCTAATTGCCTTCAAGTCCCTCCTTCCCCAGTCACTAGGTGTGACCTCAGTCCCCTATGTATCTCCAATAGTCACCCAATAAATATTTGTTATGCAATTAATGAATAAATGACATTGAATCACCCAACCCCTTGAAATGTCAGTGTTCTCATCTGTAAAATGAGGCTAATAGCATCCACCTACTCTTCTGTCTCACAGGGCAATGATAATATAGACCAAGCAGCAACCATAGAAGCCTTCAAAGCAAAGCTCCCCCACAAAACCCCAGACTACACCTCAAAGGTCATCCCATTTGTACAGAGGTTGCCGTGCTGGGCCCAGGACAGTCACAGCGAGGTCTGGCGATGCTCACATCACCACGTGCCCAGAGAGCCTTCATTCCAGGACCTGGGCAGACCCACATCTTACTGGGTGCAAACCTTCCTGCCTTTCCTGGTCTGGAGTCAGAACACCTTGGCTTAACCTCTGACGCTGCCTCTTTCTGGTCGTGTGACCAGGTCACTTAGCCTCTCTGAGCCTCCGTTTTCTGTAAAAGGAGGATTAATAGCCCCTGATTGTCTAGAAATGCAACCATGAGAATTGAGATAATGTACATGAATGTGCTTTATAAACTGTAAAATTCCATACAAATGTAGGTAATTATTGCGATTACCACTGCTGTGTAAGAAACAAAAGACATGCACAGTGGTGTGAGCTTGGAGTTAACACAAACTCCTGGAACAGAGAAGGCGCATTCAAATGCCACTGCTCCTTTCAATTTTGGTGACGTGGAAATCTTCGCCATCAAATTTTGAAATCCTATTTGGCTTTGCCAAGGAACCAAAAATATTCTAGCCACGACTCAGGAGAACCACAAGATAAGGCGTTTCCATAATGGGTACTGCTGGGCTTCAATCAACTCAGCTGCTTGGGCCAAAAAACACAGTTTTTTTAAAACACCACACACCACAATTCAGCCCCTCCCCCCAAACACACATCTTTTCTCCTAAGAAAAGAAAATAAGTGGAAACCAACTTTAACTGAAATCGAACTCTGAGGCATTCATTCTTGGAAGGCAGGCCTTCCCGGGTGAGGGGGGCAGACCCAGTGTTCTCATTATGGTCCGCAGGTAGAGAGCGTTCCAGTGGAGGTGGGCAAGGAAGGGAGGCTCCTGGCCCATTCCAAAGGCTGTAAAGACTGAGCCCTACTAATCCAGCTAAAGAGCTGAACAACCATAAGACTCTCCTTCTAGCTGTTTTAATTAACCAGGTACAAAGAAGGCCTCTAGACCAAGCACCTACATTCTTGATGCAGCAACCCTGTGCTCCAATTTCCTGCTCCCCAACAAAAGACCGCCCCTACAGCATAAGCAGTCTAAAGATGAAGGGCCCTCTGGACTGGCCAGGATGAGCCTCAAAGGAGACCCACCTGTCCCATGGTTCTCATGGCCCCCCTTGGGCCTGCTGAGTCACCCCAGGTGAGCAAAAACTCGCAGTCCTGGGTTCCGGGCTGATACATTAGGATCCTACCTGCAGCTACTCATTCATGTTTCACACTTGAGGCTGCCTCTTCCTCCAAAGACCCTCAGTCCTGTCTGAAGGTGGCAGGTTCTCCTTGGAGGTTTCTGTTTTGCAGTGCAAAACCCTAAGTCACTTGAGAAGCAGCCTGGTATGGTGGGAAGAGCATGCTGGCCTTGGCCAATGTGATTCAGTTGGTTAAGCATTGTCCCATGCACCAAAAGGTCACCGATTTGACTCCCGATCATGGCACATACCCAGGTTTCGAGTTGTCACTGATAGGCAACGATAGGCAGCCAATCAGCCAATTGATGTTTCTCTCTCACACATCAACGTTTCTACCTCTCCCTTCCTCTCTCTCTCTGAAGATCAATTAATAAAATATTTCTAAAAAAGAGTAAATGCTTTGCAGTCAAGTGGACATGGATCTGCTGCTGACTGGCTCTGGGGCTTTGGAAAGGTGACTCTCCTGGCCCTGGTTTCCTCATCCCTAAGAGGCAGATGTTTTTCTAAAGATTAGTAATAATGTATGGACGGCTCCTGGGAAATGGTTGGTGCTTAATTGGTGGTAATTTTTATTATAATTGTATCCTCACCCCCATGCTACAAATTCTAAGGCCTAGTCCCTCCTTCATACCTGGCTCCTCCTACCTTTGTCTCACATGTAACCACTTATCAAAGTGGCCAGTTCTCAGACCTGCCCAGTTCTGGGCCAAGCCCGGCCTGGACTCTGCAGAGTACACGGTTGGCAAACAGAAAGCACTCCAAGCAGTAAGTGTTTGTTTACTTAGAAAAAAAAATCCTGAAATCGCAAGTGGTTGGAATTTTTCCCACCACATTCTGCTTTCATGAGTACAAATCATTAAGTAAACACAGGGTTTATTTAGAAGAATAACTTCTCTCATATGGACTTCACTCTTCTCTTAACAGCTATGTTACTACACAGTGTCCAATAATCAAAACACAATGATTTGAGGGACCTAGAAGAGTCTGAAAGTTCAGACCCTTCAAAAAAAATATTTTATTTCTAACACATTGCCCTTCTCTGATTACAAAAGTAATATGTGATCGTTGTAGGCAGTGTGGAAAATAGAAAAAGGATAAGAAAAAAATCAAATTAGTGGCAATTTCACCATCTCTAGAGAATGTCACAATAAATGTTTTGTTGATTTCCTTCCAGTCATTTTTCTATGTGCCTCAAAGGTGTTTAAAATCAAATAGAAGATTAAGAGAGCCAGCCAGTGCCGACAAGACAGTAGCCATGGATTGCCCATGACAGCTTCCTTGTCCTGATTTCCCTTCTCCCCACCCCTAAACAATTTATTTGTTGGTGACACACCTACACATTGCGTAACTACATCTTGTCTTATCAGGGCTTAGTGAACTTCTACCCTTTGAGTGAATTAATGCAGTCATCTCTGCTTTCTATTTTCCTGCCACAGAGTCAATATTTACTAACAGTGTTGCTAACACAGGCCCTGAATAAACTCGGTGCCAAGCGTCCCTGCCTAATGTCGGCAGCAGCAGTCTCGGTGGCACCAGAGGGTTTACTGTGCCACAGGCCACAGCACCAGGTGAGTGATCCTGCCCTGACTGAACGGGTGGGCCCAGCCCAGCAAGGATGCTTCATGTAATCTTAAAGTCCAGGAGGCTAGTGCTAAAAGGCATTTAAATATTAAGAGATGGGGAAACTGAGGCCCTGTGGCGGGAAGGACTTGCCTAGGCACACGTCGCTCCAGAACCAAAGCCTGGGGATCCCTATGCTCCCACACCAGCACTCTCTCATTGCACTGTCTTGTTGAATGAATGGAGAAACAGCTGAGACTGCAGTGGGGGCAGAATCCACTTCATCGGGCCTGGATTTAAATTGGGCAAGTGCTGCTCTGGTTAGTTTCACAGAGGGATCTCCCCAAAACTGGCCTGGTCTCGTACAGTGGTGAAGGTGATACCATGGTGTCCTCAGTTCTCTTGTTTCTTGCTGGAATTCATTCATTCATCTCTCCGCGCAACAAATTTTTATTGAGCCCCGCGATAGGAAGGCATTACTCACGTCCCCAAAGCAGTGCCGCTTGCCCACCTCTTCTGAAAAGAATCTCTTTGCGGTTGTCAAAAGAGACAGACCCGTCGGGTAGCCCCAAGGAAACCTGGGGCCTGAAGGGAAGTATCTATAGGAAGGAAATATAGGAAACGTATAGTTTGGGGCTAGCTCTCTGACAGCAGGCCTCTGGAGGAAAGTCCCTGTTCCTAAGAGCACCTCGGGTACCGAAAGGAACAAGTCAGAAGGGAAAGGAAAGGTGGCTTGGTGTGATCCCAAATGCCTGCCGTGTTCCTGTGGAGTCGCAGAAAGAGCAAAGGAGCTGGCGTGAGGAGACCTGCGTTCAGATCCCACTTGCAGCACCAAAATGCTGCATGGCCAGCGGCGGGAACGTGTCTTGCCTAAGGCCACATGACAATCGGTGGCCAAAGTGGGACTGGAATCAAGTCTTTACTCAAGTCCATGGCTGACGGCTCAGATGCCACAGATGAGTCTCTCACCTTCTCACATAGAAAGCCACACCTCTGATCTGGAAATTCCCTGGTAATTGGCCTTCCCTTCATCCCAGCTGAGACCAGGCCCCGTCAGAAAAAGGGAAGCCCTTGCCCCCTTCTCTCCCTGGGACTAGATACTCCACTTGAGTTCACAGAACCAGGCTCAGTCACTTCCTGGAGAAACAGAAGCAAGACAGAAGTCACTAGGCTGACCCAGCACAGGAAGAAGCTGTGATGTGGGGCGAATCTGGTACATGGGAGGGAGAACAAGTGAGCATTCTGTACAGCTGCCGAGATGTCAAACAGCTCTGCACACTTGGCCTGCTCCCCCTGCTCTGCCCCCTCCAGGCAAGAAAACAAAGAAGGTTGTGTGAGCAGAGCTGTGGTGAGAACGATGCTGCAGCACTTCTCCTGGCTCCTGGGCTTGTAGATACAAACTCAAGGCCTGGAGGCTCAGCTGGCTAAGCACAGTTTATGGTTGAAGTGGCCCTTGTGTTTGCGGAATGCTTTCTGTGCATCCCTTCCTATGCTAGAGGTGGTGCAAACACTAAGAAAGGTAAACCTTGGCCCCTGTCCTCAAGGGTCTCACAGCCTGGCTTGGAATACAGAGTGAACCTCCAGAAAATCTCCTACTTCAGAAGAATTATGTATGAGGCCCAGACTCCAAGAGCTTATGGATGCTTGAAGCTGGAAAGATGGCCGGGGCAAGTACTCATGGCAAGGCTTTAAATGGAAAGGAGGTATTTTCACGGGACTTGAGGGCTGAGCAGAACTAGTGGAAGAGAGGAAGGGGGATGAGAGAGAAGGTGCTCAGAAGAACAAAGAGCATCTCATTAAAAGACGTAAACAGCAGCAAGAGGGGAGAAAGTATAGAGAGGTAAGTTTGGCCAAGTAGAGTGAACAAAATAATGGGACTAGCTACACCCTTCAGTTTAATCTGCCAGCCACTTATTCCTGACTCTGTATCATAGAATATAGGGAAGACATGGCTTAGACATTGGCCTGCAAGCACTTATCTTGCAAAGAGGAAACTAAGATGACAACAAAAAGGGAAGGGACGTGCATGAGAGACATACATTTGTGGGTACAGAGTATAGTTTTATAAGAGTAACCATCCAAATGCGGGTTAATATCAGCAAGAGTCAGCTAATCTTGGCAATGCTCTAGGGGCTGGCTATTGGGCAATCTCGTAGGGAGAAAAGAGTATGTACCACACTGCTGTTTCTAAGTGAGCACCTGCCACCATTAACATTTAAACAGTTTAAGTCCTGTTCTCAGATGATGGTCATCTTGTTCCAAGCATTAGGCAAAGTTTCTCCAGATTTATTTTTGGAAGCTCTTATTTAGGAAGAGCTTTGAAAAGCCAGCATTAGCTAAAATTAGGACGTGGGCTAAGATACATACATACAGGTATACGTCATCCAACAGACAAGTTCCTTAAAGAGTGGACTTCTTAAAAGTCAAGTCACTTTTTTTTAATGTCCAGGAAAGAAGAACTTCTTTTGTTCAGTGAGTACTTGTGAAGAGCAGACTACTTCACATTTTTAAATGACTCCAAAGAGCTCACAGTGCATTGAAGGGGTTAGATAGATGGCACTGCGGGGCCCCTCCAGCCTAATTCTAATGGTGTGATGACAAATTACTCTTCCCAACCCCCTTGGGGTATCTCTGCCAGAATTTTTTTTCTAGCAAAAGACATGGGAGATTCATTGTAGGTACCAGTATGGAATCCTCACCAACTCATTACCTTCCCTAACTTACTGGTCCTTCAGCCAAGGGTTCCCTGAGTCTGTTCTCTCTGCATAAAGGATACAGGCAATGACACCTTCATCCCAATATGACACTTCCAGGTCCTCATCACCTCACATTCTGTACAGTAATTCACTCCTCCTGGGCCCACCTCCCATGGCCTTTTCTCCACCCAATACCATTAACCTGTCTTCCAGCTCAAAACCAGTGGGAAGTCCAAACCCCTGAGCAGGAAATATTTAAAAAGAAAATTGTTCTATATGACATAAGAAATGCATATTAAACTTTTTCAGCTTAGGAGATACTGAAAAGTATAAGTAAAAACAATTAACTCATTCATTATCCCACCCCTCTACCCCTGTAACCCATATAATAAAACTTTAGTGGCTGGCTTAGGCTTTGGTCCATCCTCTAGTTGCTACTCTGGGCTTGCCCACTGCTTGCCAGCTAGACCTGTCATCCAGTTTCCAGGGACCCAGTCCCCCAAACATACTTTGCATTATCCTGTCCGTTTAGATGGCTCAAGTCCATCTATACCTGGAATGCCCATCCTCCCTGCTCAACCTACCCAAATTCTACCCATCCTTCAGTGTCCCGCTTAGCTCCCACCTCCCAAAACCTTCTCTGGCTGTGCCAGGCCATGGAGGGAGCCAGGTTCTGAACCAGTATCACATGTATTGTCTGGATGTTTTTTTAGCAGCACTATATTCTGACAGCTCTTGAATTGCCGCTGAGCCTGATACTCTCATGAGTGTTTTTGTATATTTAAGTTTGCTTATTTACCTCTACAAGCTCCTAAAAATATAAACTATATCATTGCATCCACTCCTCTCCCCACCCTAGTGCCCATCAAAACATCTCCTACCTAATACATGTCTGACAGGTATTTCATAGACTTGTGAAATTTTAGAGCTGAGCGGGGAAGAGGAACTGAGGAGCAGAGAGGAGGAGAAACTGCACTAAGGTTCAAGTGCAAAGCCAGAATAGAGACCCCAGAATAGGAGCCAACTGAAACCAGAACTCATTCGAACATTTACTGCGCACCTACTCTGTGCCTATCACTGTGTAAGGCACTGGGACATGAAATGGAATGACCTCCAGATCCTGGGATCAGAGAGCTCACTGGACTGCAAGCTGTTCTGGGGTAGCTTTTTTTCAGGGTTGGTGTGGAAGAGGGTGGGAGCAGACTCAAAGGCAAACAATAACAACTAGAAAATCCACAACATACTGTGGAACGTAGAACAGGTGCGCCCATCCCTGCATGCAGTCAATATACCTGCAGTAATCAAGGCAGGCTTCCAGGAGGAAGCAAAGCTTGAGCACACACCTGAAGTCTCCACACATGGGCGAGACAGAGATAAGGACAGGGAAAGCGTGCTATCTGGGCTCTTCAGGGGGTCGTGGTCACTGGAAGGATACACACAGGAGTGGGAAGTGAACCTAGAGGTCATCAAGGAAATAGCTAGTGGAATCACTGCATCTTTAGTAGCAGCTCCATTCCCTCCTCTGCTGAAATGCCAGGTAGAAACTCCTCACATTCTGCACTGAGTCTCAGAGAGTAGCTATTTTAGCTAATTACCACTGCTCCTATTGGGCAGAGCTTTTTCAGCCCAGCATCTCACAGCCAATGAATTGGTCACTCTTGAGCCAAGTGACCATCGCTGCCAATCTGGAGCCACCCTGAGCAAGGCCCAGCTCAGCTCTATGGGACAGATGGCTGGGAGGGGGCTGGGGAGAAAGAAGAGGGTAGTTTTAGCAAGAAAGGAATGTTGAGTGTGGTAGACACCATGAAACAGTGGGTGTCAGTGAGGGAATCCCAGCAGGGATGTAGTATGAGCAAAGGGAAGAGGTAAAAACAACATAACAGGTTGCGTAGCACTGTTATGCCTGAGTTTCTCTAACGCTGAGGTGGCATCCCAGGCCCAGAGCCTCCTCTCTGGAGTGCAGGGTTTCAATTAATCAAGTGGCATCTTATGAGCTGCAGGCAGTGATGCTCATTTATCTATGACCTGTTACTACAAGGGAAACAGGAAAGCACCTCTTTTTGCGGCATCTTTTGAAGACCACGCTGAAGTGAAGAGGGAACATGCAGAGCAGTTCCGAGGACACCTAAGAAAACGTGGGGGTAAAATCTGCCTTCTGGTGGCTAACAGGCCTGATACAGTAACTGGGGGCCTGGCGTACAAGCTCTAGAGGCTGCTCTGGAGTTGAAGAACATGTTAACCAGCAAGACCGGAACACCTCGGCTTCTGCGAACAGTGGAACCAGTCCCTTACGCTTCACGGGAAAGTACCTGGGTAAACAGGAGAGGATCACAGGCTGTCTGGCTCACCAGCTTGTATATCATAAGGGAGAAGAAAAGCAGGCCCAGCAGGAAGGCCCATTTAAAAAGCTGCTGAAAAGTCAGGTAGAGAATTGACATCTGAAAGCAACACAGCAAGTCTTCCCATTGTTAGTAGGTCCCAAAGTCAGCTGCTTAAGAATCTAGATCATTTCCACTTGACAGAAGATTGTGCATGGTTGCTCATACAAATAAATTATTAAACATTATTAAAACAATCATAATATAGCCAGAGAGAGGATAATAAAGTGACTTGTTACTAGGGAAGAAAGGAATAAACTGACATCTCTAAGAGCCTACTCTGTCTCCAGTACCATTTTGAAGAAATGATCTTGGACCTAGTTGTACCTTCTACATCTCAAACCCCTGGCACCTGTGTATGTGTGTGTATTTTAAATTGCTTCTGTGATTCAGATGCACTTCCCGGGATGACATCTGCTGTACTACATATTTCAGTCATAATCTCACCCAATCCTCTGCAGTCAGAAGAGATCTAAGTTCAAATCCTGGCCTGATAAAGTAGGTGGTATGTTCTCCATTTCATAGATAAGAAAAACCAAGGCTCAAATTGGTGAAGTAACTTGCCCAAGGTCACACAGGCTGTCAGTAATAAAGCTGGGATGCCTACCCAGGTTTGACCCTGAGCCTGAGGGACAAATTCTTGGCTGTGTATTGGAGAGGAGTGGGTTAGCTGCCCAAAGAAATGGCCCAGACATAGGCTTTTCCTTTAGGGTAGCAGCGGAGCCCGGCCAGCTGAGCCAGCATCTGGCAGTGCTTCCTGAGCTGCAGGGAGCTGACATTTTCTCAGAGACACTCGTGGACCCCAGGAAGGATCCTGTGTCAGAGTTCAAATGAGACATCAGGAAGGATTTCACAGCCCCAAACTCTGGAAATGCTGCAGAATTAGCTGGCTCTCAGATGCTTTATAAAAATCTTTCTCTAAGAAATCTTTTCAGCAAAACAACAAGAATGCCCACTGCATGGGAGAACATATTTGTCAATGTTATTACCGATAAGAGTTGTGTAAGAGTTTAATCTCCAACATTTACAGGGAACTCATACAACTAAACAAAAGGAAGATAAACAACCCAATCAAAAAATGCGCAATGGACCTAAATAGAAACTTTTCAAAAGAAGACAGTAGGAAGGCCAAGAGACATATGAAAACATGCTCAAAGTCACTAATCATCCGAGAGATGCAAATCAAAACAATGAGGTATCATCTCACACCTGTCAGAATGGCTGTCATCAACAAATCAACAAATGACAAATGCTGGTGAGGATGCGGAGAAAAAGGAACCCCCTTGCACTGCTGGCGGGAATGCAGACTGGTGCAGTCACTGTGGAGAACAGTATGGAGTTTCCTCAAAAAACTAAAACTGGATCTCCCATTTGACCCAGTGATCCCACTTCTAGGAATATATCCCAAGAAGCTAGAAACACCAATCAGAAAGGATATATGCACCCCTGTGTTCATAGCAGCACAATTTATAATAGCTAAGATTTGGAAACAGCCTAAGTGCCCATCAGTAGATGAGTGGATTAAAAACCTGTGAAACATCTACACAATGGAATACTATGCTGCAGTAAAAAAGAAGGAATTCTTACCATTTGCAACAGCATGGATGGAACTGGAGAGCATTATGCTAGGTGAAATAAGCCAGTCAGAGAAGGATAAATACCACATGATCTCACTCATTCATGGAATATAATGTAAACTAATAAAAGCGGAATAGTAAAATTAACCGTTTCTCCGGGACGCCCACAGCCAATCAGAATGGCTGTATGCAAATTAGCCCAGCCAACATGGCAGCTGCCACTCACGGACCTGAGTAAACATTTAGGCAGCATCCGTTGCAGCAGGAGCGAAAGCAAAACTACCTGCTCGCTGGCTCCTTAGCATTTGGCCTGAAGCAAAACACACATTTGCAACAATTAAGTGTAACAATTGTTTCATTATAGAAGTCACGAGGTGAGGCAGAAGAGGCTTCCTTAGTAAAAGGCCTCGCCTTAAAGGAACAGCATCAATTATAGAAAACCTGCGTCCAGCCGGCCTTGCTGGGACGTTGGGCAATGGGAGCTGTGGGCAGCCTGAAAGCCCCTCACCCAGGCTGGTCAGGCACGCCAGCAGGTGGGCATCCCCCGAGGGGTCCCAGACTGTGAGAGGGCACAGGCCGGGCTGAGGGACCTCCCAAGTGCACAGAGCGGATGCAGGGCGGGACAGCGCAGGACCCAGGACCCGTGAGTGGGAAAGAGGCGGCAGGGTTGGAGGGCACCACGAAGCCGGTAAGAGGCGGCAGGGGGTCGGCAGCCTGCTTAGTGGGCTTCCCAGGCCCCTTGCAGGGCACCAGGAAGTGGGAAAGCAAGGTGGCGGGCTGGGAAGTGGGAAAGAGGCAGCGGGGCGGTCTCGGCCTGCTTGGCAGCTGCCCAGGCCCTTTGCGGGGCACCGGGGAGCGGGAAAGCAAGGCTGCAGGGACCAGGGGCCTCCTTGGCAGCTCCCCAGACCCCTTGGCGGCACCGGGAAGTGGGAAAGGAAGGCAGCAGGGGACCGGTGAGTGGGAAAGAGTCGGTGGCCTGCTTGGCGGCTCCCCAGGCCCTTTGGGGGCCACTGGGGAGCGGAAAATCAAGCTCTTGGGGGCTGGAGTCCTGCTTGGCGGCTCCCCAGACCCCTTCTGGGGATCAGGGAGCAGGAAAAGGCTGGCCTAACCACGAGGCAGGGTTTTCCCTGCTTTCTGGTGGCTGGAGGAAGATGGGCAGTAGGCAAGCTTGGGAGGCAGGCCGCACCCAGCCCTGGCCACAGCTCAAAAAAGAGAACAACATGCAGGGGAGGGCAAGAGTCTGAGAGATCTTAGAGGGGGTGCCTGCTCCAAGCCTCCACAGTGTGCCTGGGGGCAGGCCCCCAGCAGGTAGACACACACAGGAGGACTGCTCCAAGCCTCTGATGCGGCTGGGGGCAGGTCCCCAGTGGCCACACACACACCACTCACACAGAAGGCGCCTGGCAGACTGGGGCCATCATAGGATATTCACTGAGGGGTCCCAGACTGTGAGAGGGCACAGGCCGGGCTGAGGGACTCCCTCCACCCCGAGTGCACAAATTTTTGTGCACCAGGCCCCTAGTAAACAACATAAACTGATAAACAAGGACAGATCCAGAGATGGAGAGGCATCAATCGGACTGTCAGGCCTCGGAGGGAAGGTAGGGGAGGGGAGGGGTAAGGGGGAGAGATCAACCAAAGGACTTATATCCAAGCATAGAGGCCTAACCAATGGACACGGACAACAGGAGGGTGAGGGCATGAGTGGGGAGGATAGGGGGTAACATGGGGATAAGGACACATATGTAATAACTTAATCAATAAAAACATTTTTTTTTAAAGAAATCTTTTCAGGATTGCTACTTGGACCTGTGTTAATAAATACCTGGGGACACACAGCCTTATCCCCACTCCATCTGGCCTCCCTGCTCGCAAACGTTGGAACTGGGTCCTTGTGCCTCTGTAAACTGTGGACAATTACCTCCTACCTGCCTGCTATCCCACCTGGGAATCTCACTGGTTAAATGAGGTAACAGAAGAGAAGCTGCCCAACCCAGCTCCTCCCTGTGAGCTCTTCCAAGCAACTGACCGCTGGGCTTTTAGCACAATGACGTCCGTATCTGTGACCATGTGTTAGGCACTTCCCACACGCCAGGGTATACCCCTTACATCTGGGGCAGGAATGAGGGGAAAGGGAGGGAAGTCAGAGGTAGCTTTGTGTTTGAGAGAAATTTTAAAGGGCCTTTGATTCCAGAAAAGAGAGACCTAGAGTCCTAGCCAGCTTGGCTTAGTGGTAAAGCATCTGCCTGTGGACTGAAGGGTCCAGGGTTTGATTCCAGTCAAGGGCACATGCCTGGGTTACGGGCTCAATCCTCAGTAAGGGGCATGCAGGAGGCAGCCAATCAATGATTCTCTCTCATCATTGGTGTTTCTAGCTCTCTCTCTCTCCTTTTCCCTTCCTCTCTGAAATCAATAAAAAAAATTAAAATTTTTTTAAAAAGATAGAAGACCTAGAGTCCACTGAGGCAGTGGTTACAACAACAATAAACGGTCTATATATGAAACTGACCTTGAGTGGTAAGTAAAAAGGATGGTAGCTGGTTTGGGGCCTGAAGCAGAGTCCTGGAAGCCCCCAGCAACATGGCAGAGGTCATGGGTCAAGAAGCAGAGGCATCTGTCTCCTGCTTTAGGCCGTTTCCTTCTTTGTGCCAAAAATTCCTCTCACTGCCCCCAAGCCTAACCTGGAACTCAGTTTACTCTTCAACCAGTCTCAGTGGTCAGTTCATCCTGAGCCAGGGTCACAGAGGGAGCCCAGCCTTGTCTCAAAGGAGGAAGGGGTCCTCGAGTTCCAGGGCCCGAGGCATGCGAAGGATGTGAGCACTCCCCTGGGAGAAGCAGGGAGGCTGGGTCAGAAACACGGCTTCCTGTTGCCCTGGAATGAAATGCTCGTTTTTCCTATTTGGACATGAACGATGGGACCCCAGAAGGCTGGAAAACATGGAGAGACTCAGAGTCCCCAGGTTATTTCAAGAACCCTGTGAGACAGAGACCATTACAACGAAGAAGCAGAGCTTAAAAGAGCAATGCTGTCTCCTGAGGCCCCACAGCTCACAGTAGCAGAGCCAGGGTCCAACTGGGGCCTGGCAGCTCCAAACGCCCAGAGCGGTCACCACCAAGCTGAAGCTCTCCAGCCTCCACCCCTGAGCCTCTACTCCTGCTGGGATGGCTCAGTGCCTTTCCCTGCCTCCTCCCTCCGCTGCCCTTCTCCCCTCAGCTCTGTCTCCTCTCTCAGTGCGCAGGGGTTCCTCCAAAAGATGAGTAGGAACACTCTGCCCCCCGAGGTACCACCTCATCCCAAGGTGGGAAGGACATTCCATTTCCTTCCAGGCCTTGTGGCCAAGTTACCAGGGGCCAGCAGCTCAGGGTCCTAGATTAGGGTCCTGAGTAAGGCCTCAGGGTTCGATGCCGGCAGCACGTGGGTGGGGGTGGCAGGGAGGCAGTGCCAGCCCTGGACGTGGATTAGACCCAGGACAACAAGGCTCTCAGCAGGTCGTCCGGTAAACCACCAAGAGCACTAAGCAGTACGACCCACCTCTTTCTCTGTTCTCTGGAGGGGACCTGAGGGCCACAGGCAGAAAGAAAATCCTAGGCAGGTTGGCACCTCAAAGAGAACACTGGACCAGGGATCAGAAGCCTTGAGCTTAACTCCCAGCTCTGATACTGAAGTTGGCAAGCAGTGAACTTCTCTGAGCTTTAGCTTCCTCATCTGCAAAACGGGAAAAAGACCTACCAGCCTAGAGGATTTCGCCAGGTGATGCCCCCAGCCCCACCCTGTGCCTGTACAAGATAATCCCTAGTACCCAGAGAGCTCCTTGCCATGTTTCCCACCCTGCCTTCTCTTCAGAGGATGGCACTGGCCTTGGTTCTGAAACGGGGCTTCCCAGAGGTTCCCCATGGGCTAGGTGAGGGAGAAAGAGGAGGGACAAGTGGACTTCTGCGCCCCCTCGTCCTCCTTCCTGTACCTGCACCTTCACTTTGACTTGTTTGTGTCCCATCCCCCACCCTACAACAATCTACTTTTTTAAAGTTTTGCGACTTAAATAATAAACTCTGCTGAAGTAGATCAGGAGAAGGCAAGCTTTTTCCACAAAGAGCCAGATGGTAAATACTGTGGGTGTTGTGGGCTAAGAAGCAAAATTAAGGGTATTATGCAGTCCTTATACAACAAAGAAGAAAACAAAATGTCAATAAATATTTAATTGATGGGATTAAAAGTATAATGAGAATTGAGTTTTGTTTTGTCTGTTTTTTGGTAATACAGGTTTTCCAATAAGAAGAATGGTCTCTATGGGGAGGAGGGGGGAAGAGGAACAACTGTAATAATCTGAACAATAAAGATAAATTTTAAAAAAAGAAGAAGAATGGATTTTGGGGGGCGGGGTGAGGGGGAACGGTGTTTGGGGAGGATAACATTTTGTTTAATTAGGTTCCAAAGCTGGTGTTCCCAACCATCAAATCCATTGGAACGGCTCCTCTGTAAAGCCCATTCTCTGCTCCAGGGCCATTCACAAACAGGTGGCAGACGGATTTGGCCACAGAACTGTAGTCTTCGTCCCCTGGACTAGACACTGTAGGAGCCCTCGCAGGCTCAAGTCCTTGGGTTCTAAAGCCTATTGAAGCCAGCTCTGGGTCTGGGGCAATCTCCAGAAGAGAGAGCCGAAGGCTGCAGCCATCACTCTGTGAGAGGCCCTGGGAACTGCAGTCTCCCACACTACCAGAGCCCGGGGCTTTACCAC
>PVJC01015222.1:22864-35424 GCA_004026665.1 Murina feae
GAAAGAAAGAAAGATCAATTTGTTGTTCCACTTACTTATGCATTCATTTGTTTCTTTCTTCGTATGTACCCTGACTGGGGATTGAACCCACAACCTTGGCATACCGTGATGACACTTTAACCAACTGAGCTACCCAGCCAGGGCCTCCAAGAACTTTCTTATAGAACCATGTCCACCAGCTTCTAAAGTAGATACAAAGTGGAATCTGCCCTAGCCAATTTGGCTCAGTGGATAGAGCATCAGCCTGTGGACTGAAGGGTCCCGGATTCGATTCTGGTCAAGGGCACATGCCCAGGTTGTGGGCTTGATCCCCAGTGAGGGGCGTGTAGTAGGTAGCCGATCAATGATTCTCTTTCATCATTGATGTTTCTCTCTCTCTTCCTTCCTCTCTGAAACCAATAAAAATACTTTTTTTTTTAAAAAAAAAAAAGTGGAACCTTTTGCTTGAGTTCTTGGGTCTCCCAAACACCTTGATCTCCTCTAACTGTGGGGCAGGAGGCAAAACCATCCATCTATGGGGAAGACTTTTGTCTCTGGTCCTGATGGGTCAGGTAAGTTTTCTGGGCCTTATTTTCATCCTTTATAAAATGGGAATTACTATATTTGCGTTGCCAGCCTTGTGTTGCTATCAGAAGAACTTCAAATTATCCATGAAAATGAAATGTAAACACCATTAGAAAAGGTAACATAGCAGAGAGAATAAGTTTTGGAATTAAGAAAGAAGCATAGAAAACTTCAACCACTTTCCATTTCCCTACAGCAAAAACAGTAATGTTTCTTTTCAAAACTCTTGAACTAGCCCTAATCGGTTTGGCTCAGTGGATAGAGCGTCAGCCTGCAGATTCAAGGGTCCCAGGTTTGATTCTGGTCAAGGGCACGTACCTTGGTTGCGGGCACATATCCAGTGGGGGGTGTGCAGAAGGCAGCTGATCGATGTTTCTAACTTTCTATCCCTCTCCCTTCCTTTGGAACCTAATTTTTAAAAATCAATAAAATATATATTTTTTTAAAAACTCTTGAACTACCATAAATACATAAAAACAATGAGCTTTTGGCAAAGCTCTAAGGAAATCAGCGCATGTTGGTGACCTGGTAAACTGGATCCGTATTTCTAGTTTTCACCATGACATAAATCAGCCATAACCTTTGGCCTGGCACTCCACCTCTGGGAATACACCCATGAGAAATAATGCAGAGAGAGGAAATTAAACAAATATGTCCACAGGAACATTTATTTTTAATAGCGAGAAACAATAGGGAAATGTTAAGTAAACTGGGACTGTCTGTATAGCAGAATATTATGAAGTTAACAAAACTACGTACTATATCTTTTTTTTAAGTGGGTATTTTTCAAAACTATCAGTGTCAGGGCAGTCGAAGGAAGGCCAAGGAGCCATCCAGATTGCAGGAGCCTAAAGAAATACAACGAAATGTAAAGCATGATCTGCACTGGACTTGGTTCTGCAGGGAGAAAAGTTGCTATAAAGTGCACTAATGGGAAAATTGACAAGCTGGAACAAGAATGAGAGCTTAGATAAAAAATATTGTATCAGAGTGAAATGTCCTGAATTTTAAAACTGTACTGTGGCTGTGGACGAGAATAGCCACGTCCTTAGGAGACGCTTAAGTGTTTGGGGATAATGAGGCAAAATGTCTGCAACTGACTCTCAAATGGTTTAGAAACATTAATAAGTAGATAGTTAGATAGGAAGGAAGGAGGGAAGGAGCAAGGGGGGAGAGGAGCAGCAGGAGGAGAAGGAGATGGGGAGAGGAAAAAAGAGATAGGAAGTGACAAAATGCTAACAATTGGAGTATCTGGATAAAGGGTGTGTGGGAGTTCTGTCATTCTGAACCTTTTATTAAATTTGAAATGATTTCAAAACAACAATTATTTTCATTTACATAGACTCTGGATGTAGGAAAGGTATAAATAAAAGAATGCTGAGTGTAAAAACAACACAACACAAAAATGAACATGCTGGTGACAAGCAGGAAAGCAAGCGCATACAGTGCACATAGGTATATAATCCTTCCAATTACCCCACACGAGCACCTCTCTTCAGCTCTCAGAGTTCTCATAAAGCAAACTGAGCTCAATGAGACCTACCCTGGGGCAGGGGATTTGCTCTCTGCGCCCTGGTGGCACTGAAGCGTGTGCAATGCAGCCACTTTGTCTGAGTGGCTTTGTGCTTTGTTTTCCTAACAAAGGCAGATAAAGCGCCTCTCTCCCTCATCCATGCTTCTGTCATCCAGGGCTCTCTGCAGTCACCTGCCTCTTGGTGGCCCCATCCCTTCAACCCTCTCCACGTGCTCTCTTGCCCACTCCCAGGCCTGCTGCTCCTTAGTCAGTAGTATAGCCCTTACCTGGAGGCAGTTACCTGCTATTTCCCAGACTAGCCTGTGAGAAGCTGCCCCACCCAGGGTTAGAGCTTCCTTCTCTGAACAAATAGCACGTGTTTGGGGGAGGGGGTGTGGAGCATTAGTTCATGGCCTGTTCCCCAACTTTTAGAGACTTTCTTTATCCCTGAAATGGGAGTAATAGTTGCTTCCCAGGGTGTTACAAGGATTAAATACAAGAATGTATGTCTAGCCCGACGGGTGCAGCTCAGTGGTTGAACCAGGAGGTCACAGTTTGATTCCTGGTCAAGGGCACATGCCCAGGTTGTAGGCTCGATCCCCAGTAGGGCGTGTGCAGGAGGCAGCCAATCAATGATTCTCTCTCATCATTGATGTTTCTATCTCCCTCTCCTTTCCTCTCTGAAATCAATAAAAATATTTTTTTTAATGAATGTATGTCTAGGAAATGGAGGTAATTGTTGTGTTTTGTTCCCCACTATGTGTGGGGAATCCTGGACCTTCATGGACTCTAAGACCTTGGGAAGCTGGGGGACTTGGCTGATGTTTCCTGCCTCCGATTTAACTCAAGGCAGGTTCCAGACAGCTCTGCACTTACCTGATGGGTATCTGCAGGAGCTGAGCACTTATTAGTATAAAAGGCCTGGGCTGGACACTATGGCGGCAGGGAGGGGGAATGGATGGATAAAAGATGAAGTATGCAGGGAAAAGCCTTCAGCCCAGAGGGGAAGATGACCAGGTGGACCCTTTGTGTAATATGAGATGTGATGACATTAGCACTTAATAGAGATGTGGGTCCAGGATAAGAGGTAATTAAAGCCACGCAAGGGGCAGGGGTAGGGTGGGGTGGGTCATGAGAGGCTTTGCCATGGAGACAGCCTTTGATTTGGACGTGGGAGGAAACGTTTAATTTTTTTTTAATATATTTTTTATTGATTTTTTACAGAGAAGAAGGAAGAGGGATAGAGAGTTAGAAACTTCGATGAGAGAGAAACATCGATCAGCTGCCTCCTGCACACTCCCCACTGGGTATGTGCCCGCGTCCAAGGTACATGCCCTTGACCAGAATCAAACCTGGGACCCTTGAGTCTGCAGGCCGACGCTCTAGCCACTGAGCCAAACCGGTCAGGGTGGAAACGTTTAATTTTTTCAAGAGCGAGGGACCAGCAAGAACAGAGGGAAGTGGCGAGTTTTGGAGGATCTCTGGCCTCTATCTCAGTGCTGCAATGATTCTCAAAATAGGAGAACTAATGTGAAGCTGGCTTCAAAGAGCTGACAGCCCAACACAAGCAAATGTGGGAGAGGAGAGGCCTAATCTCATTCCTGGGCAATCCCTGGGCCGTGGGCCTGCTCCTTGGCCTCCTGGACTTGCCCCGGTAGCTTAGCACTTGGGGGAATGTTAACTCTGAGATACGTATACCTCAGGTAGACACAAAAGAGGAGGGGATGTGTGGACTTGAGAAATAACTGTCGAAAGATTAGAAGGTAAAACAGAAATAAAAATAGCTGCTGTATTAAGGCTACTAATATTTTATTGGCTTAAACTGTCTTCTTAGATTTTTTATTAAAAAAAAAAAAACTTGTGCCCTAACCGGTTTGGCTCAGTGGGTAAAGCATCAGCCTGCGGACTCAAGGGTCCCAGGTTCGGTTCCGGTCAAGGGCATGTACCTTGGTTGCAGGCACATACACAGTGGGGAGTGTGCAGGAGGCAGCTGATCGATGTTTCTAACTCTCTATCCCTCTCTCTTCCCCCCTGTGAAAAATCAACAAAATATATATATATTTTTTTAAGTTGCATTCAAAATAAATCTCACAGATCTATATACACGGCTGTAAAAAGATATTCAATGCTTTTCATTAAGTGGAAAAGCAAGTTGTAGACTTATGGTCGTGTGGTCCCCTCTGGGTCCACTTGCACACTTGCTTTACTTAGAAAAGTTCTAACAAGCAACAGAAGAACATTATTACCGGAGTTTTCCTGTGAGTGTGAGATGTGGAGGGAGAGCAGGGGGAATTCTACTTTAACTCATCATAACTTTATGACATTTCCCATGCATCACCTCTGTAATAAAGACGTTTTCATTTAAACAGAAATAGTAAAGTCCTTTTGCTGCAGAAATGCTTTTCCCTGGAAAATCCTTTTCCCAAGGACCAAGACAGGTAAACCACTGTTATTGTTGTGTCCCATAGTGCTGTGTGGGCTCTAGCACCCAGTCTGAGTAAATCTGAGCTCTACACATTTCCTGAAGGTTTTTCTTTCTCTCACAGAGGTTGCCCAGGCTAAGCTAAGTGTGTGGTGAATGATCTTGATGCAGAGGACCCCATTAGAGACACGCGTCTGGCCCATAGTCCTGTCAGGATGGCCACCCCTGGCAATTCCTCAGCTCCCAGGAAGGATGAGGCTTGAGCGCAGCGGACCCCTCCCTGCCCCAAAGCGCCTGTCCCTACACAAGGAGATTCTGCAGAGTAAGTACCTAGCAGGGTGCCTTGCACATGGGAGCCTCCTGGAAGTAGCAGGGCTTACGGCTGCTGTCTTCATCAGGGAGGGAAGAGGGGATGGGAGGATGTGGGCGTGATAGTGAGGTAGGCTCCCTGAGAGAGGTGGGGACTGTGGATAAAAGATGAATGTGCATATGGATAGTTTTTTTCTGCTTGTTTAAACCAGCACAATGTAGTCGAAAAGCTTCTTTAAATTCTGCCTCCTTTAATGCTTGCTTTGTGGCCTTAGACAAATCACCTCCCCTCTCTGGACCTCACTTTCCTTGTCTATAAAATGGAGATTTGGACTAAGTTCTTGTTGAGATCCAGCTCAACAGTAATAGTTAATAATTTTATGTTAATAAAATAGTCTGATCGTCTAAGTAAAAGAAGCCACTAGAGGAAGAAGAAACACTGGTTATTGCATGCTGTTTCATTGAATTACCTGTGTCCTTGTGCATACAGTATTCAACACTGGGCCTAACTACCGGCGCCCTTCCTCTAGGGAATATCACTCCTTCCAAAATGTTCACCTCCTGACTCTGACCCTTGACCTTTAAGGTCAAACAGAAATGACCACCCTACCATATATTCTCCCCCATTCCCCAGAACGGCTTGATCTATTCAAAATAAAGAAAAAAAAATGAGTTTGCGCTCTGTGGGTCCTGATAGTGTGGCCAGAGACCTAAACTAGAGTTAGACCTCCAGTCCCCACATGGTCTGTCACTGGCTCACCATGTGACCTTTGACAAACCACGTCCTCTCTCTGATCCTAGCCTTGTCTATAAAATGAGGGGTTGAGTTGTTTTTTCTTTCTGAGCCCTACTCCCATAAACCCCTGCTCTGCCCTAGGTGACTACCAAGTCTGGTAGAGGCCAGAATCTGCAAGCCAGCATTTCTCCAACCACCCAGCATCCCCAGCAGGCTGCTGCCAAAATGTGACCGCAGCCAACTGCCTGCGCTCAGCACAGGGAGCCAGAAATCAGGTGAGATGTGCAGGGTCAGGAGTGGTCCCGGTCGAGCTCAGGACTCTCCAACCAGGGTACGCTGTTGCCATCCAAAGCTGGATGCTGCAGCGTTTCTCACAGATGTTCTCACTTGTAGAACAAGGACAAATAAGGACTCCAAATGAATCAAAAACATGTGCTTCAGGGACCAGACAAGGGCAGGAAGTGAAGTAAAGATTCTTTGCTTGTTAACACATGGTTTAAGCTAAGGCATAACATACCTACAGGAAAATGTACATGTACATGAACGGCTTGATCTATTTTCATGACATGAACACAGGCACCCAGATCAAGAAACAGAACAATGCTTAGGCCCCACAAGTCCGCCTTGTGCCCTCTTCCAGTCACTAGTCCCCCCAATAACCACCATCTGACTTCTAGCATAGCTGATTCACTTTGCCTGTTTCAAACTTTACACGAATGGAAGTATACGCTATGGACTCTTTGAGTCTGGCTTCCTTTACTCAACATTCTGTGAGTTTCATCCATCAGTTCAGGTAAAAATGAAAAGTGACTGTCATTCATTTTCATTTGTGCGTAGGAAGGACTAAAATAAACAAGAAAGCCCTGAGCGTAGGCCGGGGTACTTTCTCCCTGATAGCCCAGGAAGCAGGTGTACATATAGCTCTCCCCAAAATAAGAATGACGGCCCCCTCCACATGCTGTTTTCCTGCAGAGTCCCACCCCTTTTTCCTGGGGGCTCCATAGGTGGGAGGCAGGACCTGGATGCCTCAAATCTATTTCAAAGGCCAGAAGCTCTTGTTCACTGAACACTTACCCTGTGCTCGGCTCTGTGAGGAACACCTTAGCCTCAGCATCTCGTTTAATCCCCACAACTGTGAGGTCGGTACTGTTATTATTCCCATCACACAGGTAAGAAAACTGAGGCCCAGAGAGGTTAGTAAGTTGTCCTAAGGTTGCAATCTGTGTGACCCCTAAAGCCAAGCCTCTCCACCATTCTGTGTTGACAGGGACTTGCTGGCTACACCAGGCCACCTTGCTGGCCCACCTATCTCTCCAACCTCATCTAGCGCCGCTTGCCCCCAGCTCACATTCTGAGGCCACACTGGACTCCTGTTAGTAGCTCAGACCCTAGGTTCTTTCCCTTCTCTGGACCTATGTCCATGCTGTTGCCTCTACCTGCTTATTAACCCCTCATTTCTCAAGTTAACCTGTATCTCCTAGTCTCTCTTAGTGCACCTGCTCTCTCCTTGATAGCCTTTACCACTTGCTAAGATGGTGTATCTGTGCCCTTATTCACGTGTTTAGTGCTTTTCTCCACCAATGGAGCATAAGCTGCTAGAGGACAGAACAGAGCCAGACTCCGAGGAGAATGGGAGGTGCAGGTGCTTCGAGTTCAGGCGGTGCTTGTCCTGTTTGTGTACCCCTGCCTTGGGCAGTGCCTGGTACACAGCAGGTCCTTAATAATATGTTAAGGGAAGAAAAGAAGGGGAGGAGAGAAAGGTAGGCCTGTCTCTTCAGAAGCTGAGCTGTTATCTGGAGGCAATTCCAGCCTATTCATGGTCTCAGGCAAGACCTTTCCCTCTCTGAGCCTCAGTTTCTCCCACTGTCAGATGAAAGGCCTATTAGAAAGGACATCTAATGGCCTTCCAGCTCATCTGACCTATAGACCACAAACCCTAGCATGTCAAGCCATTCCAAAGGCCTCTACTGCCTCTTACCCACTCCATGTCTGGTTAGCACTTTAGAAAAGCAGGTGAGGTCCCTTAAGGCTCCCCAGGCTGTGATATACATGGGGCCCTCACACCCTGTTACAGGGAAGGATCAGAAAACGTGAGATCTCTCTAGTTCTAACAGCTCCAATATAGTGCACGGGGAAAAGACAGAACTAGGGAGGAATAACAGATGGATTCCCTAGGAAGCTGCTTTTACTTCCTTCTTCAAAGTCTCCCGCCTCAGTTCCCAGCTCTGGTGCCAGTCCCATCCAACTCCACACACACACACACACACACACACACCTGGAGCTCCAGGAAAGTAGAGACTATCTGTGTCCTCCTTGTCTTTGTACCACAGCACTTAGCACAGACCCCTACACACAGGATGAGACCAAGGTTGGGCCACTGAGTCAAATGCCACTGGCAGGGTCTGCTGCTGAGAATGCCACTTTACCGTTGGTGTCACCAAGGTCAGGAGAAACCGTAGGGCAGAGAGCCTGGCCTCTTTTTCAGAGGCAGACTCCTACAGCCATGCTCAGCTTCTGGCCCTCTGTCCTCCTCCCACCCTTTCACCGGGCCCTGGATTGCCTACGTCAGCTGGTCTCCATAATAAGGCAGATGGGTCATCCCCCTCTAGGGTCTCTGCATCACTTGCTCCCATGCACCCAGCCATCCAGTCACCCAGGACAAGCACCGCCTGAACTTGAAGCACCTGCACCTCCCATTCTCCTCAGAGTCTGGCTCTGTTTTGTCTTTCGGAATTAAAGCAAGTAAAGAATTAGTCCTGACCCACGAACTCTATAAAGAGGAAGGGCCTCCTGTTTTGCCTCTTGGATACAGTGGAGGCCCTAAACCCACAGGTTTTTACTTTGCTGGGAATGTGAAAGGCTGAGGTTGGTTATACTGGTGAGAACATGGGAGTGTACAAGTGCCATGCTCATAGGATAGAGCACAGCATGTGTGCAGTTACAAACTGAGCTGGCCAGACCTGGTTATGTCACTTGCTGGCTGAACAACTTTGGGCAACTTGCTTAAGTGCTTGAGACCACAGTTTCCTCATCTGAAAAATGAGAGGAAAACAATTCTCATTTCTTCTGGCCAGCATGGCTCAGTGGTTGCACATTGACCATGAACTAGGAGGTCACAGTTCGATTCCCAGTCAGGACACATGCACGGGTTGTAGGCTCGATCCCCAGTGGGAGACAGGCAGAAGGCAGACGGTCAATGATGATGCTCTCTCATCATTCATGTTTCCATCTCTCTTTCTCTCTCCCTTCCTCTCTGAAATCAATAAAAATGTATTTTTAAATATTTTTTTAAATTTCCCATCTCATGCACTGTTGTGAGAATGAAACTTCAGGACTACTGTTCTATAGTCACTAAAACACCATCTAAACAGTAGCATCTGTTAGAAATGGAGCAAGAAGAGAGCTTTGGTCTCAGAGGTTAGCTCTGCTTGTGTTCCGTGTTTAGCAAACCTGAAAAGGCACCCAGTAACTCAGATCCTCCGAACCTTCATGGCTGTGTTCCTGTGGCTTGTTACTCAATGCAAATCCACTTTCAGAAGGATTACTTCACCTCCCAATCAGGCTCTGAACTTATGAAACAAAATCCTGGGAGCCGTGGAGAATGTCAAGTGGGACTCAGAGAAGGAAACCACAGGTCGGGTCTCAGTCCAAAGTCTGGGGAGGGCTTCGTGAGAACAGTAACAGATAAACCAAGAATCCTTTAGATTCACCGTAACTCGAAGCCAGAATATACTGAAAACACAGAGCTCGACAAGTCTAGCCCCTTCTACCCGTGTCTTTGTTTTCAGAGAGAAGACTATTTGCAGAACCTCCCATAAAGATGAATAAACCTCAGAATTACTGACACCTGTCAGAGGGGAGGGGGAGTTGGGGGACTGAAAAAAACGGTGGAGTTAAGCAAAAAACAAACAAAACCCTCATAGACACTGGGTGGTGAATACACACTAAAATATGCAGATGGTGTTTTATAAAATTGTACACCTGAAAGTTATTACTTTTATTAATCAACATCACCACAATAAATTCAATAAAAATTAAATAAACTTCAGGATTGTTTTTAAAGCTTCCCATGAGTTTTATGACAAGATCCACAGATGAGCGCACCAAGAGAAGTGTATCCTTGTCTCCCTCTGGCATCCCCTCCACCTCTCCCGGCCTCTTACCTCCCCAGCTCCTCTCCGATGTCGTAACAGTCCTCCACCTTCTGCTGCTTGAAGGCCTCCATGTTTGGGCTCCTCATTGAGGCCGGGAGCATACAGCCCTGAAAGTGAGATTAGGACAGATGTGTAAATTGGCACAAGACGAAGAGTCTGAGCCTGAAAGTAATCAGCCGCAAGGGAGCCAATAATTTCACAATCATCCACAGCCCTCGTTCCTCAAGAACTGCCCTGCTATAGGGCAGTCCCTCACTTGTGAGCGACGCGGCATGCTTCTGATTTGATTTAGAGTAACTCATATTTGCTCGGGAGATAGAAAAAGAGTCCTCACTTATTCAGAGCTGCTCTGAACAAGTTCAGAGAACCATGCCAACTTCAGCGATTTATTCTCAGGAAATTCCTGCTACTGGGGACCTGCTACTGGGGAAAGAGGCAGCCCTGAGGCAGGAGAAAGAGTACTCATTTTTGAGACAGAAGATCTGGGTTCAAGTCCCAGTGTTGACTGGACAAGTCATTGAAAGTGTGGGAGACTTAGCTTCCCTGCCTGTAAGAGGGGCTGATACTATAAAAACCAACAGCAAATCATGAAATTATCTTGTAAACTGTAAAATGCAGTCAAAATGTAGGGGATTTTCATGACCTCAGCTCTCTCCGGGCTGCGCCACCTGAAAGCGAGTCTGAACTGATTTTAAACTCTCTCACTCATCCCCCCAAGGGAAAGATGGGCGGGAGTGCCATGACAAATTTCAACAAGCGTCAGGAGCTGGGAGGCTGAGGTTCTAGTTCCAATTTTGCCCAAAGCTAGCTCTGTGACCTCATCTCTTGTCAGAGGAGCTTCAGTTTCCTCATCTGTCGAATGGAGCTAGCTCTGCTGCCCAGGGCACCGCACTGAGAGCCAGGCAGCTCTGCGCCATGGGAGTGCTCGCCACTCCATCAGGAGAGGCTGTCTGCACCTTGCCCTGGGATCCCCTGCCCCAAGGAGCTCACCCATTCCTAGGAATGCCACATGTCACCCTCAAGGGCAGGGCCCAGCACACCGTGTGCAAGTCACAAAGATAACAACGGTTGCCTGTGGATGTGTCTTTCAAGAGTCATTATCACAGGCCTCTCAGAGCTCATTTAGGCTAAGCGTTGGCAGCTTTTCCTCTGCCTGCCAATCAGATACCAACCACGCCCAGGCTCCATGAACCCCAAAAGACTGTTTTCACCAGGCTGGGTGGAGGCCCCATTACGTAAGGGCATGTCTCATCAATGTCAAGTGGCTGGAGCTGTTCTAACTCAGGCGATGTGTACATTTCACCCTCTTTTCCCCATTTCTGGTGCCCAGCAAACTATAGCTCTGTTACCAGGATCCACACAGATCCCTGAGGACCTCCAGACCAACCTGGCCTGGCACCCAGGCCTTTCTCTCAGGTCACCTGCCGACCTCCTGCCTGTGGGCGCTCATGGTCCACCACACATCCTCCTTCCTGCTATGTCTTCACTCTGTGTTCAGTCAGGGTCCAGCGAGGGTGGGATACTGAAAAGAGCAGGCTCCAGGAGCCCATTCTAGGCTAGTCTGGTTCTATATCAGCCATGTGACTCCCAGCAGGTTTGCACCCTCTTTGAGCCTCAGTCCACCTCATCTGTAAACAGGGGTGATAACATTGATAATGCCTACTTCACACATCTGTGTAAGGACCCATTGTGATAGGGGCATAAACTGCTGGCCAAAAATAAAAAAGAGAGAGAGAATGATTGTTACTATTATTGTTAGACTCATTCCAGATGACTGTTTGCATTTCTGCTTCCCACAGCCATTAAGACAACCAATGCTGTTCTTTTCTGAAGAAAGGTCTGGGGGTCCTCTGGCAAATTTGACTCAACCAGAATCAGGAGTTCAACTCATTCTGGCAAGCTCAGAGATAAGCCCAGAGAGTGGCAACCCCCACCATCTTCTCTGTGCTGAAAACATCCTTCCAACTAACCATTTGGGTCAGGTCCTTGCGGGGCAGAGGTGGGGGGTGGGGCACAGGGAGGTGAGGTTAATAATTTCACACAGCTAGATGGAAGCTGAAAAGTCCAAAAAGGTTTTATTGGCAGACACCCTTGAGAGTGGCCCCAGGAACAGCTAAGATCTGCCGTTGGCACAAGGCCAGGGACATTGTTATCAGGAGCTGAGCTGCATTTGAAGCAGCCCCAGCTCCCCAGCAGAAGGACAAGCCCCATCCTTGGGCTCCACATCCTGGATGGCTGCGGTGAGGGCATGGGGGCCCCAAGGGCAAACGAGGCCCCCAACTCACCTTCCCAACCTTAGTCCCCTCCAAACCACGTAGCCTATATTACAGCCAAAATAGACCTTTCCCATTCTCCCAAAACAATGGGATCTAAACTAATAAAAGCGGAATAGTAAAATTAACCGTTTCTCCGGGATGCCCACAGCCAATCAGAGCGGCTGTATGCAAATTAGCCCAGCCAACATGGCGGCCGCCACTCACGGACCTGAGGAAACGTTTAGGCAGCGTCCGTTGCAGAGGAGCGAAAGCGAAACTACCTGCTCGCTGGCTCCTTAGCCTTTGGCCTGAAGCAAAACACACATTTGCAACAATTAAGTGTAACAATTGTTTCATTATAGAAGTCACGAGGTGAGGCAGAGGAGGCTTCCTTAGTAAAAGGCCTCGCCTTAAAGGAACAGCATCAATTATAGGAGATAAACTCGAGAAACCTGCGTCCAGCCAGCCTTGCTGGGACATTGGGTCAATGGGAGCTGTGGGCAGCCTTAAAGCCCCTCACCCAGCCTGGTCAGGCATGCCAGCAGGTGGACATCCCCCGAGGAGTCCCAGACTGCGAGAGGGCACAGGCCGGGCTGAGGGATCTCCC
>PVJC01015223.1:0-21748 GCA_004026665.1 Murina feae
CTGAGGGGTCCCAGACTGTGAGAGGGCACAGGCCGGGCTGAGGGACTCCCTCCACCCCGAGTGCACAAATTTTTGTGCACCGGGCCCCTAATCTCATTTATAATTCTCCCAACTTCCTGTGAATTGCCAGTTACCAAGTCACCCCATTTGGAGGATGAGACATCTGAGGCTTAAACAATATTTAATTAGCCAATATTTGAATGAAATTTCCAACTTTAGCTCCATCTAGTAAGTCCCCAGAGTCATTTTAGCATCCTCATCACCAAACACAGGGAAGGGACAGTACCATGAGGGAGATCCGGGTGTCCTCCCTCAGGGCACCTGCAGATGAGTCTCTTGGTGTCTTGCTCCTAGGCCTTGGTCTGAGCCTGTTCGGGAAGGGGGTTCAGTCTCCAGATCACCAGTCACTAGGCCTCTCCAACTGCAACTCACTCATCCACTCAACTCCTTTCACTCAGGCTTCTGTGTATGTTTTAGCCGAGGCTAGGGATTCAGTCTCACTGACTAGAGAGGACTTGCCATAATGAGTGATCATTTCCATTAAACTGAATAACTTACGCCGTGACCTCCATATAGAGATTTTACATATATATGACGTATTGTGCTGATATATGAACTGAGAAATCCACTTAGATCTTAGCCTTGCACTGCAGATTCAAAATCTGTAAGAAAGAATATCAACTCAAATATGACCAATCAATGAAAACCAAGTATTTAGAGTACCTAGAACGTCTGTGCTAGGCTCCATGCAAGCTATAACAAATAGAACTGGTTGTATTAACTATACAGCAGTGGTTCCCACCGGGGGGCAATTTGATTTTTAAGGGGGGGGGCCAAGTTGAGAATGAGCTATTTAATAGTAAATTTTTTTGCATTTCTTATAGTTCTAGGGGCCTCATAAATAGTATATAAATATATATATTGTGACATATTTATGCATTTCAGTTCTCTATTACTTTTTGAAACTTTACTTGCTATTTTTTTCATATCACTTCATATTATTTTTTAAAACAATTTCTTAGTGATTTCTTTCCCAGCATTTCAACTGTCCTTTTGTTCTTTTATTTTTTCTCTTTCATGGATGCTGTGCTCTTTGGAAGCTTGTTTAGATCAAGTTAATGGCCTTTTAGACTTCCTCCATGTGAATAGGAGTGCACTTTTTGAATAAGAATTATATGTCATGGGGCATGGCATCAGGATTTTAGAAATGCTTAGGTAGGGCATGGCCAAAAAATGGTTGTGAACCACTGCTATACAGTATCTAGAATAATAAAAGCATAATATGCTAATTAGACCGGACAGCCGAACAATCTTCCAGATGTCTTTCCAGACAACCTTCCAGATGAAGCCAGGGCTGCGAGGGCTGAGGCAAACTGCCGTGGCTGCGAGGGCCAAGCTCCTTGCACAAGTTTCGTGCATCGGGCCTCTAGTACACTAATAAACAGATTAGGCCACTGAAGTCTAAAAAACGATCTATTCATATCACTTTCTTCTCAAGTGTCGCATAAGTAAACATTTTATTCTTACTAAAAATGATTCCAGCTAGCTTTAGATTTATGCTTCATTATCAGGGAAAACTTAGTAAGTCTGTATAGCTTTGCTGTTCATTAGTTCAGTACTTATTAATTCAGAGTTCTAAAAAGTATTTATAATTTAAGCAAGCAGGATTTCATACTTATTCTAGACGTTGAATGGAAGGGGTAAAGGAAAAATTGAAAAAAGAGAAAAAGAAATCCTGCAAATGTCATGAGAAAATCCAGTTATGCATAGCCTGTTTTAAGTTCCTAAAGGTCTTCATACTTATTTGGTACAAGGACTATAATTATATCAATTTGCCTTAAAACTTTTTTTTTTCTACAAAGAAATCCCTTTTAAATTTCCATGGCTTGAAAACTTAAGCTTTTACATCTTTGGCTGATTCAGAGTCCTCCTACAGACAAACATATAAAGCATGACTCAGTGTAACTCATGATTTTTATTTATTTTTTTGTTAATCTTCACCCGAGGATATTTTCCTCATTGATTTTTAGAGAGAGTGGAAGCGAGGGGTAGAGATACACAGAGAGAAATGTCAAGGTGAGCCAGACACATTGATGGGTTGGCCTCCTACATGTCGGAGATTGCATCTGCGACCAAGGTACATGTCCTTGTTCGGAATCAAACTCAGGACCCTTCAATCTTCAGGCTAACGCTCTATCCACGGAGCCAAACTAGCTAGGGCTGTACCCCATGATTCTGAAAGAGCAGTTCATCCCCGAAGAGTATGTAATACAAATAATTTTATATTTTGATTCATTTAAGAGGTGTTTGCCACTTAGTAAAAGTACTTTTTCTTTTCATATTTTCCTGTTTTATGAGTAATAGGAACACTGTTGATGGACTAGAACAGAATAGACAGGTAACCTGATTCTTCTTAACAGGAAAATCAGACTGCTCAAGAGAGACTCATGTATCTCATCAACACCCCACCCCCGCCTGCCTTCTAGCAGGAGGGGCGACTTCTCACACCCAGGTGAGCAAGGGGGTCCTTTCAAGCAGAGAGTTGCCACTAAGGATTTGCAGAGAAGCTGCACTGTCAGCGGGACAGGCCAGCTTCCAGAGGTTAGGTAAAGGTGATAGGTCAGAGAAAGGACCAGGGAAGGCCATAGATGGTATCATGGAACATAATACAAAAAAAAAACAACAACAAAAAACAACCACACAAAACACCCAGACCCCTGGCACCCCCTTGGTTTTTATCATAAGCTGAATCCAAGAGCTCTTTGTGGGCCCCTAGCTCACCCACTGTTCTCCATGCGACCTCCCTACTCCACGCAAGTAACACACCTACGCATGTCCTCCTGTGGTGCATCCCTGGATAGTAAGGTCTGGGGCCTGAAATTAGCCACTGCAAAGCTTCCACATTCTTCATTTAACTAGGAAGACAGCTTTCTCCATGCAAGCCAAGTCTGTGCTCATTCTCTTGATCTATTTTTGCACACACAGTAACTAATAAAAATGGAAGATGCCTTTTCGAAGGCAAAGAAAGTCAGAGATGTTCATTTCATCTGTTTATAAGGACTTCATCCAAAACAAACGTGAGCGTGAGGATTCAATGAAAGCTCCGAGTACCCTTTGACCAGTTAGATCAAGCATGTCAAACTCGTGGCCTGTGGACCACATGCCTCATTTATTTGGCCCGTGTTAGCCTTTGAGTTTGACATGCTTGAGCTAGATACTGCAATGGCTACTCTATTAACGAAGTAAATTTAAAAAAGGGGGGGCAGATTTGTTAATTTGGTTTGATTTTTAAATTATGGAATTATGCAAATAGATTTGTTAGTTATAACCACACTCAAACCTGGTTCAGGACCTTGTCTTAGATTAGTTTCGTGTGTTTTAGGATAAAATAACTCCCTGCTTCTTCCCGCACAGGGGTCACCATCCTGGGAGATTCCTTATAAATTTCTCTACCTTAGCCCTCTCTACTCACTTTCTGAACAACTCTTATTATGGAGGACAATGGAAATCTTTGATTTTGATGTCTTCCTTTCCTTTGGAAGCTCTTACACGCACAAGGCTTGAGAGTGACGGCTCTTACAGGACTCTCATCTCTCATTTCGTTCCTCCTTTAAATGCCCATGAGTCAAAAGATTCCTTACCCTCCTCCCCAAATGTCTCCACCATGATTCATGAGCCCTTGTGCTGTGAGCTAACGATGCTCAGATCCTTAGCGTTTTAACTCCCTTGGACAAAACCAGCTGTATATTTGCAAATTTTAAGGGTCCAGTTCTGGACACATTTATTCCTGTCCTTCAGGTTCTGTCCCAACTGCTGCTGCCTGAGATCCACCCTCTGTGCACAGCAGCTCAAACCATTCTCCTCAGATGTTGTTTTGCTCATGTTACTCGCTTGCTGGGAACTCAGGCGGCTTCCACTTGTGCGTTGCGTAACACCTGATAGTGCTTTTCAGATCCTTGAGCAGTCAGCACCCTTATCTAATTGTCCTCCTCTCTCCCCATGACTCAGCTGCGCTCACGCCACGGCAAAGCACCACACTGTGCGTCTTAGATGACATGCACCAGCAGGGGGGTGCACAGCCACAGGGGGCTGAATACACTCTTGTGCACACATTTGTAAGACTTCTCAAACAAGGAGGAAGCTCTACAGTCTGAATCATACAAAAGCGTTATATCTAGCATCTCTAGCCTCCTACTTTCCTGTTATGTGTACTCTTTTCTACAAACCAAAAACATTAATTTTCAGGAATCTTAGACTAGCACCACCGCTCTCCACAGATGTACTGCCTTTCTGGATCATCTCTCCTGGTGGGAGGACGAGGGTGTCTGCATATGAAAGACCCCTATTTCCAGATTCTGTAGGCAATGGGAGTCGCTAGGACACAGAACACTAGGAGAAGAATGATAAGGCTATGAAGCTAAAAGTAAGATCTCCAGCAAGGTACAAGGACAGTCCTGCCCACGGATAATGAGCACTGCTGGGCTTTATTGCCCCTGAGCGATTTTCATTCTCTTCAGCTTGTGAGTCACCAGACACGCTGTCCTTCCCCCACCTGGCAAAAACCCCGTTGGCCCCTGTGACAAAATCATGCCTTTGCTTCCCTTCAAAATTGCTCAAGGCTCCAATTCTCTATGAAATCATTCCAGACCAATTCCACCTGGCACCAGACACACCAATTTTACTAGGAACCCCTCCATATTCATGCTGTCTCCATTTTTCCTCCTTTTTTTTCATTACTCAGCATTTCTTTAGGGCCAGCATTCATATGCACACATGCTCACATAGACTCGTCTGCACATGTTTACACAGACCCTGTGAGTGGGGGATGGTCATTTGAGACTTTATTTTTCTTTCCTTTGTTGGCTTACACCTTCTATTTCCCTTGAAATATCTTTTAAGATCTTATTGGGCACCAAATACAATGGAGGCTCTGGAACAGTTATAACTGTTACCAATATAGCAACTGTAATTAAAGAAAACTTCTCAACAATAACGTTTCATAACAACTCTAACACCACAAAATTAACGTATCACTGAAGGTTCTGAAGGAAAAAAAGAAAAAAAAGAAAATTCCAAAATATGCTTTCGTTTATGGAATTAAACCTTAGTGATGGCTTACTGCTTAATCAGATTTTCATCATTCCAAAAATAGGTCGAAAGTTATTCCAATTTAGGCAATTGCACGAAGAATGAGATGATCTTGAAAAATGCTTTTACTATCAACTTTGTACAGTAACATGAAAAAAGAAAAACCCACCCAAGAAGCTATATCAAAAGTCTTTGAAAGCGCTTTCTGAATAAGTCAACCTATTCCTTTTCAATTTCTGTAAGACGGACCATTTAGAGAACTTTGGAAACTTGCATGGAGCAAGGCAGAGCACTAGGAAGTGAAGGGCTGACAGTGACCTCTCTGTGTGATTTAACTACTTCCTGTGAGTGTAAGATATCTGCAAGCAGCTCTAAGCTTATGGAGGCCTCCTCCTCCCCTCCAGGCCCAGTGCAGCCCTGAGTGTGCACGCGGTGCACAGGAACTGTGAGATCAGGGCCACTGCTTGGTGACCTGCGCTCCTCGAGTCCTTCAACACGGCTGGCCCGTGTTAATTTGGGTTCTGTTCCTGACAACTGACACAGTGGGACACTGTCCCTTTCAGTCCACCCTCCTCTGATTGCGGACACACCTGGAGTTGGAAAAGTAAATGGTCAGCGATGTTTCACTATGTTTATTTACTAATTTCTATCAGAAGCATCGCTGGAATTGGCATGTGACTTCAGGTTCAAAAACCACGCACATGGAGGGGAAGTCGCCCTGACGTGGGCTTTCTGTGACAAACAGGTCCAGTTGCCCACTTCCTCAGCCCCACTCCTTGGGTGAGGGTTTATGGACTAGAGTAAGAGACTTGGAAAGATTACTTGTTTAATATGCTTGACAAAATTCCCTCATGTTCTGGAATGAATGAACCCTTTCACTAACATTACTGAGAGCCATTGCAATATCAGACACTTGTCTAAGTTTCGCCTCCATCCCTTACCCACCACTTCTGGTCCATCAATTCCTATAAGTTTTATCCTTTGCCCACCACCCTGACCTTGACTGGGTTCTGTATTCTCTCCTCCACAGGCCAAGCCCTGGGTCTTGACCTCTTTAACTCCATCACAAAGGCTGATGGCTCCCTTCAAATCCCTTTAAAGACTCCCCAAGGCCATCAGTAGAAAATTAGCTGCCAAAGCTTCATGATCTCATTCCTATCAAAACTCATGCTATACTTACTGACCATGAAAGTGCCTAAGAGTAACCTGGGACGCTCAGGGCCTTGCCCGAGAAAGGTTAATGTAGCACTGGGTGTGTGTGTGGCGGGGGGTGGGGGGGGAGCAGGGATTTTTAGGAACCCCCTGAGATGTGCTGCAGGGGGTGGTGGGCTGCACCTGGAGAAGCACTGTCTACTGTCCGATGGCCTGGAGGAGCTTACCTCGGGGTTAGGCAACAGACAGGGGCTGGGGGTGAGGCATTCAGGCATAGAGAGATACTCATGCAAAGAGCCCAAGACAGTGTCTGTGATAGGCTCACCCAGGCTGGCTTAGGTACCTGGGGGTGTGGGGGGGGGTGTCCCCCTGACCTGCAGCCCCGCCGTGCTCACAGCACCTGCGCGGCTGTAGAGAAGCGCTACCCATCAGCAGGGTGTTCATGCTTCACGACAGGTTTTGTTTCTGATTCATCTCTGTATGCCTAGGGCCTACTGCCATGTTTGGACAGAGCTGACACTAAATAAATGTTTGCCAAATGATGTTCTTTAGCATAATAATTTGCAAGGGTGATACTCTGTTCTACTCTGTTGCCAAGAAAGAAACAGGCCAGCGGATCTTGCTCACTGGGTGGGTTCCTTCAGCACAAATCTTCGAAAGCATATATTACACAAATTCAAGGGCAGACATTCTGATACTCCAGTTGCATTATTCAGAGGCAACATATTTCTGGTCACTTAATGTGAGAACTGCTTTATTTGTGCTTCTTAAAAAGAGCTGTTTCGAACATCATCTGCAATTCCTTTCCTGGCCTCCTCAGAATCTTTGTTCCACAGAGTTCTGGTCTGAGCTCCAGATGAAGAGTGGGAATCTTTTTGCATCCTAGGCCCCTGTTCTTTGGGGCCAGCACCTCAAAAATCCATTGCAAGCTCATCTTCCTCTTTAAACCCGTACCTTACTCTCAGGTCTATATATGAATCAACAGGACCACTGCCCACTCGGTGGGCCATCCAGAGCCACACTGGCTTCCTTTTCTAGGTCCATCGCACGCATTCAACCAACCATCAAGTCCGATTGAGCCTGCTTGGAGGCCCTTGTCCAAAATTTGCTTTTTTCCATCATCACTGCCATCGCTTAGCTCAGCCCATGGACTCTCCCCTAGACTGCTCGTTAGCAGGTCATGATTTCATTTTTCTCCAGTTCTATTTCCCCTTACTCTTTCCTATTCCTATACCACCTGTAACCAAAGTGATCTTTCTAAGTCTGAGCAGGTAATTCCTGTTTAAGGCTACCCAAAGCCCTCCCCTGTCTTGAGGATAATGTTTAAACATCCCCTTCCAGGTCATTGAGGTTGCTTCTCCACCTCATCTCTCAACACCCCTGCCTAGCACTCTCTTTTCCAGCCATGCCCAATATTTTACTGTGGCCCAAATACATGTGGGCTGTTGTCCTTGGCACTCTTCTCCATCTTCTGGAGAACCTGTGCACATCCTTTGGTTCTCATGTTGGATACCACCTGCAAAATCATGCCTTCATCCCCAGGCTATGATTAAGCCCCTCCTTCGGCCTACCTAACCTCACAGGTAGGTGCCAATCATCCAACAGGTAAGAAAATGTTCTCTCTGTCCCAACTAGACTCTATCATGGGAAGGGTGGGGTCCCCATCATAATTTTACATTTACATAGTATGAAATCAATTAATGTCACAAAGAGGCGATTAAAATCAATGTTTCACTGAGTTTAAAAACCAAACCTTATCAAATGGATTGAGCATCCAAACCAGAGTGCTAACTAACGTGTAACTGATGACAGACAGGGAGGGCTAAGGTACCACCGGTCCAGGGCATTTGCATCTTTCCAAGATGATCTATCAGTCCAAAGCTGAACTGATTCTCTATTCTCTGGGACGAGCAAGAGGGGGTGGGAACCAGTGACAGGTAAACCCATCACCTGGTGCTCCTCCCTTTGACTCCTGAACCCTAAACTCTAGCTTTTATGGGATATCTCAACATGTTTTGACTAATAGGCCTCCCCTATGACCCTCAAACCTGGGCCATAATGGATGGATGCAAATGTATGAAATCTTGATATACTAACTCAAAAAAACTCTGACACTGATGCAAAAAGTTAAACATTGGGGGACTTCTAGACCAAGCAATTGAGATCAAAGTTTGATTGTCCTGCTACAGTAAAATTCAGCAAAATTTTTACCTTACTTAAAAGTTTTTAAAAACTCACACAAGTATTTGTTAAGCTCTGGCTTAAGCGAATGTTTTAAAGACGCTAGAAAGTGAGTGTGTTTTCCTTGGCTTGAGTAAGTTTCTTTTGGCACATGGAGGAATGCTAAGAAGATTAGACTTCAAAGAGTTGCACTATTTTGGAGGCAGTTTTGATTCCTTACATGTTAATTAAATTTTTGATAAAGCAGCTTATTTTGAACCAAGTATATTATCCAAATAAATGGGAAACACCAACTAAGAAGGGCAACATCATTAAAAGCTTATTTGGTTAATTCTCAGGAGGCTGTTGTACTAAAGCTGAATGACTTACATAAATACCTTTGGCATTTGTTGGATCCTGTTCCTAAACACAATGTTCATATTTCATCTATAATAAGAAAAGCATCTCAAAGATTTGCAAGACACTGGTCTTGCAAGCGTCCAGTGTGGTATCTTGAGTGAAGTGAGATTGGCAGTCAGCTTAATCCATAATGGAAAGTTGTGAGTGGGCGGCTTGGGCTGCCCGGTAGCTGCCCGGAGGAGGCGGCTATCAGCTCCGTTAGATGCACACGGAACTCTACACTTGCCCCAAAGCAGCGTTTCTCCAGGTCAAAGCTCAAATTCATGCGGGCACCTGGGATGGACCACAAATGCCACCACGCCTCTGGCTTTCCGGAAGACATTACAGGAGGGGGGATTTCATTACCAATGCAGCTCTACTAGAATGTAACTGCTGCTTGAATGTTTCCCATTCACAGAATCATGAAAATGTCATATTTCAGAGCTAAATGAGATGGTCTGCTGCAGTTTGTATTGTTGAAGTAAATGCAGATTTCTACAGTTAAAATAAGGCCAATGTGTGTTCCGAAACCTACCGTATCATCAGCACCTTGGATTATAGTTTTTTCCCTTTCCAGTTCTCATCAAGTACTGAATTGAACACGCTGACCTATCCCATCCACACCAAACTCAGCATTTTCTCCTTGCCTTCTCTGTTTAATCAAAGTGGAGAGCCATGCCTACCTGAGTCAGGGTTCAAAAAGTATGTTAATCGTGGGCCCAATGTCTGGAAAACTGCATGAGCCTCCCATTATTTTTGTTCAATTTCTATCGCTTGAACCTCCACGCTAATCATTAAAACACAGGGCCACCCCACGCCGCACCGTTTCTGAATGGGCCTGGACTTGGAAGGGCTGGAGGAAGAGTCTTTCAAAGAAAGATATTTAGCAACAAGATAGCCTCGGGGCGTTTTACAAAGTTCTCATAACACAGCGTGTTCCCATGTGCTGTGCAATGACCTGCTAAGCGGCGAGGTGATAGAGATCAGAGTTGAAGGACAGGGGCTGGGCCAGGAGTTTCTCTCTGTTCCCCAGCCAGGACTCTGGGGACGAACATATCTTAGCTTGACTCCCCCCTGCTGGCCCAGGTGATCTTTCTGGTTTCAGCTGCTCCCTCTGCACACCCACACGGAGGATTCTCAGGGACTGTGCGGCCCATGCAGATGTCTGGGCTTTTGGTACAGAGAAGCGCGACTTCCTTGAAACAGCCTGGAGAAGGACGCGAGGAAATCGCAGCAGGTTCCTCGCTCTCGGCATGGGAAGCGGGTGCTCGTGGGCGAAGAGGAGAAATATGTATCTAAGATTTTTACGTGCAATCCAAAGCGGATAATGCACATCAAGGATACTGATGGCCCACACTAATAAACCTGAACGCTCGAAAGAGAAAAATCTTTATTTTCCTATACTGTCTTCAGAATAGTGCCTCAGTGTAGCTTGAAATAAATACATATGCCATTTCCATGTGCATCTTCTTTCATCTTAAAAATTAGAATTGCCTGTTGACAGTATACTGACTTCACCCAGACCTGAGGCTGGGAAGGGGGTGAGTCCTGAACTGTGCTCACGTCTGCACACAGTGGTCAAGCTTGGGGGGTTAGCTCCTCTGCTCTTGTTTATCCCTCTTTCTGCTTCCCAAGCCTGCCTCCCCTTCCTCCCCACCACTCTACCTCCACCCCAGTCGGACTTCTTGGTCTATCAGCTTTCACTTTGGGGAATGGTACTTGCAGGGTCGACGTGCTTTCGGAACATTAACTCTATGTAGTGATTTACAGTTTACAAAGCCCTGTGACACCCACTCTCTCATTCAACTTTTACAGCAACCCCCTGTGAAGAGAGAGGCAAGTACCAGTCCTCGTTCATGGTGACTTGTCTGCAACTCAGAGTCTGAGTGTTTTAACCCAGCCTTTGGAATTAGCGTGGAAAAGGGCTGGGATAACAGGTGGGAACAGGTGATAGGCAGAAAGGCAGAGATGGAAGGACACAGGTGGCACAGCTACAGAAAAAAATAGTCTAGTGAGCTGTAAATTCCCACATTTTAGGTAACTTCTTTTCGAAATTTCTTTATCCATTTAACAGCCTTTTCATTAAAATGACTTGTGAGGCATTACAAGGACACACCTTCCTGCAAAAATGACTTATGCTAATAATTTAGAATGAACCAGAGCCCCAGGAGAAGACACGAAAGTTCACGGAAGAGGTGATCTCAAACTGTTTTCAAAGATCTCACATGACCCCAAGACAGGAAGGAAAGACAGGATGTAAACTATAATTTTGATTTGCGAAAGAGAAAGAGAATCCTTCTGTCCAACGGAATCGAAGAATTTCACATTCCTTGCCCTTCCCAATCACTTGGCGGAGGTCAAGTGTGTTCCTGGTGGTAGAAGTTCCACAATGTGCACTGACTCACGCCTGCCCTTGGGTTTTAATGACAAATAAGTGAAGTACGAATCGAGTCAAGCAATCTGGTGAGGGACTGTTCTACTGAGGATCATTAAAAATATGACCCTAAAGAGGCAAGACCAGGAGAATCTCTCAAGAGGAAAAATAAGCCAGCTGCATACTCAGCAGACTTTGATTTTGGAAAGGCAGTAAACTCTCCTGTCCTGACTTCTCACATATGTTGGTGATGTCCAACATGCAGGGTGAACCACTGCTGTGACAGTTAAGTAGGGTGGGCATCTGCTCACAGGAAGTACACATGTATCGCTGGATCGGCTCACACCTAAGAGGAATGGTGACAACAGTTTGGCTTAACCTGAAGCTCTCATTTCCTGGCCCTTCCTTAGTTGTGACACTTTAACGATGTCAACTTTGTTAAAGAAAAGGGTACCTGCAACTCCCCCTTCCGCATCTTCTGCGCTTCCTTGACTATGGTTAGACTAGAGCCCGATGAATTATGAGTGTGATGCTTCTTTTCTTAAAACGGCGACTTATAAATGTCCAGCAGCATGGAATTAGAAGCACTGGCCGTGCTCAGACCCTAAGCAGTGAGGATTTAATTCACTCGTTCATCAAATATTTACTCGGGGCCTTAGGGAAGTGCCCTGATCCACCCTAGTGGCTGGGCATACAGAGGTGAGCAAAGCTGCCTGCAGCCTGGCTTTCTGACCTCATTGGAGAAAGAGCTATTAAGCGAACAGGCTGAAATCAAGTGACAACATAGACCAGTGGGGGCTTGAGACCAGGGAGATGGCAGTGCGATGGGAGGGTGTGGAGTTGGAGAGACTCTCAGGGAAGAAGAGACTTTGTGCCTAAATCTGAGGACGGAGCAGCCTGCGGGAGGCCCGGGAGCCGGGTAAGGGTCAGGCAGTAGGAAGGGCTCAGCCAAGTCCTTGAGCCAAATGTCATGGCCAAGTCATTCTGGGCATGGAGGGCAGGGGGAGAGTGGTATCAAATAGTAATATGTCTCCTTAAAGAAAGGTATGGGAAATAATACTTTTCCTGAAGGATTTTTTCAAACAACGTCCTTTTTTATGTTGAAGTTGAAAACTGGCAAAGACAGAGCCCAGACTCGAGTTCTGGGAGCAGATGCAGCCAGCTCACCTGCGCACGAGACCTTGAGCTCGAGGCCCTCCGCCCTCTACCTGGCCGCTCTGTCTCCCCGGTGCCGCTATGGCTGGAGCAGAACAGGGGACCACACAAGGCTCCCTCCTGACACTACCTGCTTAGGTGTGGCTGTCACAACCTGCTGGGGCCCTGAGAGGCCACATCATGCTAATGGGATAATGGGAGGACACAGCCCCACACGGCAGGCTGGCCCGTCCCTTGACACTTCACTCTAGTTCTAGAAGCTCAAAGCCATGTACCCCACTAGTTCCAGTGAGGCTGGCCACTCACGTCTCCCACTTTCTCTTTCGTCTAATCTGATAAAATGAAGGCAGTGCAAGCAAAGGCCTAAGGCTGTCACTGCTGTAGGTTGGCTCTCCTGTCATGTCACCGTCTGTTTCCATCCTCTAGAGCCAGGGTTATGACAGTCAGACAGCTAGAAGGCCGCCCCAGGCAGTGATTGCCAGAACCTTAATAGAAGCTGCCCCCCCCCCTTTTAAAAAAGTTTTATAAGAAGGCAGATCACTGAACTCAGAGCTCGTACAGAGAGAATGCCAGTCCTTCAGCTACTTCCTACCAAGACGAGTTGCAAAGCTCAGTATCTGAAGTAGTCGTTAAAGCAAGGGATGGGGACTACAACAGTGAAAGGACGCAAAATAAAAGGGTTCACTGAGTGGCGTTTTTGGTTTAGCGTAGCATCCAAAGAGTATTTTTTTTATTCTGGTAAGAAAGCTTAACATGAGATCTACCCTATTCACACACATTAAGTGCACACTAGCATATTGTTAACTGCAGACACAGTGCTTGCACAGCTCTCTAGAACTCTTCTTGCTAAACTGAAACTTTATACCTGTTGAACTCCACCTTCCCACATCCCCCTCCCTCAAGCCCCTGGCAACCGCCTTTACCCTCTGTTCCCATGAATTCGGCCACCTTCGATACTTTCGCAAGTGGAATTGAGCAGCATGTGCGCTGTGGCTGTGAGCATAATGACCAAGCCTTTTTGAAAAGCTAAACAAAGTCTTTTATGAAGTTAACTAGTGCAAAGTATAACATCTTAAGCTAAAGAACTCTGGATTATAAACTATATAACAGTATTCCCAGTCTACATAATAACACTCCCAAAAGACTTCCAGCAGAGAGGGCATGCCTAGGTAAGAGTTTTATGATACTAGTATAATCACAGATCAGCTTTGTATTTGTAAGCGGTTCCCTTTTGTTATGTAGATTCCTCCAATATAAACTAATCATAAACTCTGTAGTCACAGAAAGCATAAGAAAGTCTTTTGATGCCAGAGTGTCCTACATGGCTTACTTTCCATCAGGCAAGACGGAACTGCCTCCACGATAGAACTAAGTTGTGGAAGAATCCGGGGGTGTGCTTGAAATTACAGGCTAGGTGTATGACTAGGTTTAAAGTTAGCTGAGGACCCTGGGAAGCCAGCAAGATCAGATGTGCAAATGGAAAAGCAGATAGATACACTGCTTGGTGATCAGGGAAAACCAAGATCTAAAATAAAAGATGCTTGGCAGAGAAGACAAGAGACCCCATTCACAAAAGTTTGTGCCGATTAACAAGAAATACTAACTTTTAACAAGGACTGATTTGAGATGCAACAGAAACCTTCAAAAACTTTCAATATTAGAACAGGTATCTATAAATCAGGGGCAGAGAACCATTTTTCTGCCAAGGGCCATTTAGATATTTATAACATCATTCGAGGACCATGCAAAATTATCAACTTAAAAATTAGCCTGCTGTATTTGGTCAAACATTTAATTAATTCATCTCTAATGCCTTGGCAGAGCCAGACTAAATGATTTTGTGTGCCTTATACGGTCTGAGGGCTGGACATTGCCCATCCCTGCTATAAATAATGCAAAATCTCCCATTTTCCAAGCTGTGTTTCCGACATTCAGAAGTATAGTAGCCATAGAATAGGGACATTAACAAAACACGCCCTCCCCCCACCCCACCCCCCAAAAAAAACACACCACACACACAAACTTTATAGGTCTGGAAGTATATAAAATTGCCACATGAAAAAGTTCAAATATCAGAAATGTCATGTTTCCAGCAAAAAAAAAAAGTGTGTGTGTGTGTGTGTGGGGGGGGGGGTCCATTCATTCAACGCTAAGAATAAAAATCTGAAGACATGATGACATTTTGTGGTTTCAAAGGAGGTTTACTTCTATGGACAGTAAATGCATTGTTAATATTCTCTGCTAAATGTCTACTTCAAGTCACATACAACTGTGGTCCCTCAATAGCCACGGAAATAAGGCTAAGAAATGAATATTTCCAATTACAACCACCCCTTTTTCTTTGGTGTCTAACATGACATCCATCCTTCATAAAATTCTATGCCCAATAGATTTCTTCATCCCTCTCGTTGGGTCCCTGAACCCAGCTATTAATGGTAAAACTTCAAGTACACAGCCCTTCTGTGCCCACATCCACCCTACTTCTCCATCTATTATTCACCCACCTTCTCCTCCTCACTCCAGCCTGTTTCTACTGCTCTACTTTTTCCAACCTTGGCGCACTGACAGTCCCATCTGTCCATGGCAGGTTCCCCGCCCCCTTTCCTTTTAATACACAGTGATCTAATCTTTCCTGCATAGAATGAGGCAATTTCTGTGAGCCTTCGTGCCTCTGCCTCTCCCAAGTTGTTTTCAAGAACGCATGCTCGATTTTGTCATGTACCTTCCAAACTTCTGCCAATCTAGATCTTGGTGGCTTTCTCAAACCAATGCCACCTAAAAAAGAACCTGAGCTTTTCAGAAAACAGAACCTGAACTTTATAAACTAGGATAATTCCACAGGAGGAGTTGTAAACACTTAGTAAACCTGACATATTAGGACAAAGGGACTCATCTCTACCAGGTATACTTCCATGGGGGAAGCACTGTGCTCTCCGTGGCAGTATTTCGAAGATACGTAAACTTTCTGGACTCGGAAAATAAACACAGGGCCTGCGTGAACCCCATCACAGTAAGGCTTAGGGAACGGGAAGTGGACTTCAATGTGCCTTTGACATTTTTTTGAGGATGGAAAGTTTCAGAACAGCGCAGGGACATTTCTGACTCTGAGTCTACGGGGCTTCATCACTTGCCACCTTCGATTCCGGCAGCGGTAGGACCTACTGGCGATGTCACCGACAGACCGACAAACAACGGACATGACCCGGCTTACATACCTCGAATTGGCTATTTCCACTTTGGTTCTCGCCATGGCAGCTGCCCTCTGCGCGCCTTCGATGGCTCTGTCCACCTTCTCCCTAGTTTTTGTGTTTCTTATCGGTATGAGCTGCTTCCTTATTCCACGGACCAGAACATTATTTTTGTATTTCCCCTCTTCCTTGGAGCCGTCGGGAAACAGGGTGCAGCCGTAGCCGTGCCTCTTGTTGTTGACCCACTCGCCCTCGTACTTCATGCCGTTGGAGCGCTCGCTGATGCCGAAGCCATTGCGCTTGTCGTTCCTCCACTCGCCCATGTAGGTTTCCGTGGTGGTGGCGTCCACGTGGTCTTCCACGGGGCAGAAATCGCAATCCACGTCGCCGAAGCTGATGGTGGAGTTGGCGTCGCTGGAGCTGATCCTGCTCATGGCCGCGTCGCTGCGCACCGAGCTGCGCTTGCTGGAGATGGAAGACTTGGACTCGGACTTGCGGATCTTCATGCTCCCGAGCAGCGAGCCCCTGCGGAAGAGGCCGCCCTTCTTCTTGCCCGCGAGCTCGGCATCGGCCTGGAAGTTGAGCACGAAGCCGCCTCGAGTGCCCGTCGGGGTGTCGGCGGCGGCCGCTGCGTCGGGGAGCACGCTGCCGTTGCTCTGCTCGCTGCGCAGCGAGGCCAGCGAGGTGCGCAGGGGCGAGCGGATCACCGTGGCCATGCCGTAGGGCACGCTCTGGCGCACGCCATAGCCATGCCGCATGCCGCCGGCCCACTGGCCCTGGTAGGTACCTGGGCGAGACCAAAGCACAGAGTGAACCCCTGGTAGGTACCTGGGCGAGACCAAAGCACAGAGTGAACCCCGGTGGAGGGCGCGGGACCCCTGCCCCGGGCCAGCCAGGTGCACCCGGCTCAGGGTCCCATCCCCCCGCCTCCCCAGACTAAAGGGAATCCCCTGTCCTGTAAAGGTGCCTCGATGCCTTTTCTGGAATTGTATAGGATTTTCCAATCGTCTGCTCCGTTTTCCTTTGCATCTGAACATTGATGCCAGTGTCAGACAGAACCAGTACTTTCGAGTATCAAGAGTGATCGCTGGAAACCAACTTTTCACCCCTGAAATGAGCACAGCAGAAAGCCTGCTGATCTTCGTACGTTATATAAATGTCTAACCCACTGTGCTGACCGCCTACAGCTAACACTGAATGTTAACTGTAGTGGTTTATTTTATTTTTAAAAAGTAAAAAATAAAATAAAAAGAAATCGCTCTTACAAAGGCAGTGCCATAGAAGATGAAATAAGTTCTACTTGTGCATTTTATTCTAATTTTACTATTAATGACCCTAATTTAGCTGAAAAACTCTACAAATGACTCTTGGGTCTGTTGGTATAACATTCCAACATGATTGAGGACCTAAAGTTATTAAGGTATGGGTCAACACACAAACTGTCTTAAATTTTCTTTCTACCATGTTCACCATTTTGATGGGGTGGGGAAAACTTTAATATTTAGCATTATTACTTAAATTTGGGTAAAAGTTTTTGAGCTAACAGTGATTTGACAAAAACTATATCCTGAATATAGTGAACCATCATGAAAAATAGGCAATTTGTTTTAACATCTTCTACTTCCACGTGGAAAGGTTATGACATAGATGTGAACTAGACTTATTGCAGTGATCATTTCACAAGACACACAAATATGGAGTCATTATGTTGTACCCCTGAGACGAACATATGTCAATTATAGTTAAAATCTATATATTAAAAAAAAAGGTTTATCCTGTATTGCCAAATTTCTGCTTTCTCCAGGCCATCGATTTCCCTAGCCCGTGCCACTGCCTGGACTGGAAGCACTCTGAGGGCAGGAATTATCCCAAGAGAACACAACATTTCTACACTCACAGCTTGTGTGGCTTGCAGTCTGTAGGTGTTTGATAACTTTATAGTAAACAGCTATCATGGCGAAAAATACACTATCTTCAGAAACACGGAGATAAGGCCAAAGGAAAGCTCCCATTCTTAACATTATAGAATTCATCTCAGAGCAAAGATGTCTTAAAACTTTAAGGTACCAGGTCACTTTTTCAATGAATATTATGCCTTTTCAGGAAGAGGAGACCCTCTAAAGAATTTACATTCAGTAAGGTTTTCTATTAAATAAGTTAGCAAAGGCACATTTAAAAAGTAAACTGGTGCAGAGTTTTAAATATTCTTAGAAAGAAATGAATGTTAAAATTAGCCAACTTAAATTTTTTCTTTTCAAAATCAAGGCCATTTCCTTTCAGTAAAAGCAAAATTTAAATTATAGTACTTCCCCTGGAAATATTGCGAGAGGGGGGACAAGAGGGAGAGAACACTTTGTAAAATGATTGTCTAACCACTAACCGTATACCCCACTAACTGTATACCTGAAATTAATACAAAATAATATTGAATGTAAGCTATAATTGAAAAAAATAAACCATTTGAATACTACATTATAGCTCATTTATACAGAGTAATAAAAAATAAATTATAGTACCTCCCCAAACAAAGCTATGTGAAAATTTTAAGATGCAATTACTTCTTATTCATAAGAGTTCACAGGATCTTAGAAAATGAATCATTATTACGGTCTATCTTGACCTCTTTGTTTCTGATTCCATAGAGCTACCTTGAAGTCATTTTTCATTTTCAATTGCCACATCAGATGCCCATTGTGTGGCATGCATTTCATTTCAAAATTCTGAGCAAAAATTCTTGCTGTTTTATGTCATTATGTGTTAAGAAGGGCTGTACTTAAAAGTTAAAACCACAATGGCCCCCAAATAAAAATTTGGACTAATTTCAAGGTTACCTTCTCTTTCTGTTCATTCTGTTATACTAGTAAAGAGGTAATAGCAGGGCAACAGCGACATACGAAATAGATCTGGTACTGAGAATGTCATATGCTGGAGGATGGGAAAGTCTTAACCAGACACCTAGGCACTTCTGAGGAGGTAGATGGGCAATAGCTTTTTCTAAGGGTAATTCAAAAGGGCAGGACCAGTCATAGAACATTTGAAGGTAAGAAGCTTCCTACTGAATAGTAGCCATCTTCCAACATCGCCACCTTAACAGAGAGGAAAACGGAATTATCAGGAAATGTCAATTCTGACTTTAATTTTGCCTAGATAGATACAATTTAAATTCTAGGATAAAATTTATACAATCTGACTTAGACATACTAAAACAAACCAACCACCTTATTTTAAATATTTTGTTTCTTTTAAGTAAGTGTGGAATCCTGAGATTATATCCTTCTAACTTTCCTACATAATGACAAGTTAATTTTGCTAGAAAAGTTTCCAAGGGTGCTGTCTGAATCAGTAAGTATTTATACTTTTAAACTACAATTATATTATCCTAGTAAACATTTAGCAGTGAGAGAACATTAATAGCTAATTTCTTTAAATTGATATCTCAAAATACTAATGTTTGGAATTTCCAAAGTATTGCTTGAAAACCTAAGCAGTCTACAGGAACAACAAGAATTAGAAAGTTTAGGACTCTGATTAACTGTCAAGTAAGGCAAGGCCAGGCGGACAGCTGGCCATAGTCCCATCCTATTCTGTTAAATCACAGTACATGGAAGAATTCCTTAGTGGGTTTGCTAGAAACCAATTTACAGCCAAACTGTCAGTAGTTCATCTGAAGTTTAAAATATGTTTCGTTTTAGTTGGTGAAACTAGAAAAAAGGGCCTCTGTTTCTTTATGAAGCAGGTGGGTCTCAACTTCTTCATTTGCTGCTCAACTAAAGCTGTATGTAATGAGGTCCTCTCGGCTCCTTAAAGATAGACGCAGATTTCACAAGTGTGAGACTCATTTGTATGGGCTTGGTTTTAAATTCTGTTCTAGGATTTTTCACCTGGGAGCTGATTTTCTAGATGGAGCCATTTTGTCCTGAAAGGCCTCTGGTTCAGAATGAGTTCCAGTGAAATGAACACCGTTACATGCAACATTTATATGCTACAGATGGGTGTGTGTAAGTATGCATACTGTTAACAATAATGTGTTTCCTAGACATTTCCAGTAGTTTTAGGACAGAAGTTCAGAAGATCAGAATTTGCAACAAAAATGCTGGGTACCTAACTTGGATTTCATGAGTACAGTACCAGTTTATTCTGATGTAATATTCAGGGGTTTCTACTCAGCAACACTTCACACACAAATCACTAATAAGTCACATGATACTTCTCACATGGAATTCCTACTTCCTTCCTCCTCTAACTTAATGGCACCCCAAAATACATGGAATCAGATTTTCCCTAAGTCCGACAGAGGGTGTACAGGGACAAACATCTAGTTGTGCAGAGGGCAAAAAAAATAAAAACAAACAAACAAACCCCCAAGCTAATTGAAGTAACAATAGGGAAAGTGATTAACTCCTATTTCGGCCAAAACCTTCGTATGAAGTAAGCTATACACTTCCACTTAGACCCCACCTTTTATGATGAAGGACTTTCTAATTAAAGAGTGACGAAAGAAAGCAGGCAACCACCTACCACAAAGTAAACTTGCAATCATGATTTTTAAGGTGTTTCCCTCCCCCCTTCTTAATTGTTGGCATATTAGATTTTTTTTTTTTGTAGAAAAAAACACACTGTTTTATGGTGATGCCAAATTTTAAAGTTTTAATTTTTTTTTAAATTTTAAACAGAAGGCAGATTATCCACAAAGTCAGCCTGGACTTCTTAAGCTTCCATAAAACATACAGAGACCTTCACTGTGCAATATATATTTTTTGATTACTAGGTAAAATGAATACTCTAAACCAAGAGATTTTGTTTAATGAGTAGTAGTAACTTTAAAAGAAGACTAATTTATTTTTAACCTTCCCGAACTGAAGAGAACTATCCACAGCCTTCCTAAAAGGTTATAACATGATGCACACATTTAAGAAAATAAATACTGTGTCCTGCTTTTGAGCATGGAATTTAATTATATTGAGGAGCTGGGACCTCCAATAAAATCCAATCACAAGCTAACATATTGATAGGGCTGCCAACCAAGGCACCTTGTGCCCATTCAGAGCATTGAAGGGCCCTAATTAACTACTGTGGAATTTGGGACTCAATCAGCCCATATAAAAGTATTCCAGAATGATTTTTTCCCTTCCTTTTAATCCATGAGAAACATGTCCTTTATTTAGGACCAAAAAAATGTCCTTTTTAGCAAATCCTACCATTCTGCTGTTTTGCATTTGAAACACGCCCGTGTTCTGAGTAAGTGGAGTGTATAAATTGTATAAGCTTTTTTTTTTTTTTTAAACAGGCAACAGCATAACTGGGGTTGCACTGGGCTGGAGGAACTTTTAATTGGGTCCCTTTAATATCCTCCCACTCTGGGCTGCCTAACTCCAAAAGATGGCATCGCCTCCTACAACTCTTTTCTACGATTATGTTTACGATCAGAAAATGTATTTTGCCAAAGCATAACCTATTCATCTTTCTCAGCTTATCACACAAGGAAATTCATCAGGTTCTGACACCTGTTTCAATAACGTCTACCTCTCCTAACAGAAAAGAAAAATTCTGCTCTACATACACGTAAGTTCTTTTACAAGTATATGGTTAAATATTAAAATAAGGTGAGTTTGTTTCTCCTTTTTTTGTTCGCCCGAGTAACTGTTCAGGTCATGCCCCTTGGTGCAAACCAGTTCTGGGCACTTGCCGTTCTCAGGAGTAAAGCAGCTGCTAACTTAACGACGCCCGGGACATCTCCCTCAACCTAGAGTTCCTGGTTCATTTCTGAAATGTTTTCCTGGTGACTTGTCCATACAGCTCCGGATCAACAAAGACGACCATTCTTCTGACCACACACCAAGACTCCAGGACCCGAATGAAAACCAGTAACAGAGCAGCAACCCCTAGGCGCTCCACCTGCGTCAGGTGCCCCCTCTGCTCCCCTGGCCAGGATGTTTCCAAAGGCGCCCCGACCAAGGCACCATCCCCCCGCCCCATCCCAGCGACGGGGCGCTGACTGCTATCTTTAGGCGACGAGAGGACCAGCCGCGAAACACGACTCCTCGTGAAACCAAGCCGGGCGCGCTCGGCACCCGCCGCCGGCCCCGCGGCCCGGGCGCCCGCTCGCTCCGGGGAGGCGGCGGCACACGCGGCCGGGAGCGGGAGGGGCCGGGAACGCACTGTGACGGGCTCGAGTGACAGCGTCCCCGCCGCAGCCCAGCCTCGGCTCCTCCCGGTGGCAGCGCGGCGCTGG
>PVJC01015223.1:21848-35445 GCA_004026665.1 Murina feae
CCCAGCTGCCACCGCCAAGCCCCCCGCGCCCGCCGGCCGAGCCGCCCCCGACGCCGCTCACCTCCGTCCCCGTAGGTCTCCACGCCGTACCCGTCCTGCAGCCCGTTACTCCAGGTCCCCTCGTAGCGCGCGGGGGTGCACAGGCTCTGCCGGACCCCATAGCGCCCCTTGAACCCATGGGACCACTCCCCCCGGTACATCCACTTGCCCTTCGTCTCCACCCCCAGCCCGTGCCGCTTGCCCTGCGCCCAGTAGCCCTGGTAGGTGTTGCCGCTGGGCCAGGTGTAGCCGCCGACCACCTCGAAGCCGTGCGACCAGGAGCCCGAGTACTCGCCCTGGCCCTTGGGCCCCGTGCAGATGCCATGCCCGTGCGCCTTGCCCTCCTCCCAGCCGCCGCAGTAGGTGCCGCCATCGTCGAAGTCGAACCTTCCGCCCGTCATTCGGGGGGCAGCCCCGGCGCGCTCCCCGCGGGGGCACGGACGCGGGCAGAGCTGGGCACGGCAGGGTGTAGCTCGGGGGTGGGGGCCCGGCGGGCGGGCGCACGACAGCGCCCCGGGCAGCTCGCGCCGCCGCTCGGCTCCAGTCCGACGCCGCCCCCGTCCTCCCCGCCGCTTTCGCCGGCGCCGCCACCGCCGCCTTCCTCCACCTCCTCCTCCTCCCTCTCCTCCTCCTCCTCCTCCTCCTTCACCGCCGCCGCCCTGGCCAGCGCCGCGCGCGAGAGGACAGCCCCGGCTCCGGAGCGGACCTTCAGCTGCTCCCGCCCGCCCACGTGAGCCGGGCGCCGCCCCGCGCCCGCCCCTGTCCCCTCCCCGCGCGCCGGGCCCGCCCCGCCGAGCCCTGCCCCCAGCCCCGGGGCGGCCGCGTCTCCGGTGGGGGCGCGGGGCGCGCGTGTGCTCGCGCCAGGGGATGCGGGGGAGGAGGGCGAGTGTCCCCAGGGACGCGTGACAGTCCCCACCTGGAGATGCAGGCGCGGCTGCACGCCTGCAGACAGCTCGCGGGCGGCGGAGCCCCGGGGTCTGTGCTGGGGGCTCATCGAGGTGGTGGAGCGCCTCTAAGGGCGGCCACGTGTGCGTTGGGGGAAGACTCCGGTGTGCGTTGATTGTCTGCACGGGGTTTGCAATTGCATTTCTTCGGCATTCCAACTCGTGTTCCGTTCCATGTGTCATGCTCAGCTGTCGTCATGACTTGATATCCCCCAGATATATGCGAGCCTGTGATATACATGGGTGGCAGCCTAGATATAATTGCGCGGGATGTTCTTACACACCCACCCATTTCCAAGCACATGTGCTTGCATTCAATGAAGATGCAGGGGGGAAGCAATGCAGTTTGAAAAAGCACAGAGTCAACTACTTTTTTTTTTATTTGTAATAACAGAGAGGTTGTTTTTAACCTGTTTTTGCAGGGGTATGGGCCATTTTCCTTGTACATCGGAGCCCATACCCCTTAATGCCTCATTTGTTCTCCAAACAACCTTAGAAATTCTCCAGTCTGAAGCTGTGTACCCTACAGGCAGACGGCTCAGTGTGTGCATATAGGGTAAGTGTCTGGAATGTACACCCAATCCTTCTCCACTGGTATCCACAGATTCAGAAAGTAAACAGAAGCTTTCAAGGAGGTATATGGTAAGTAAAACACTGCTCTAAACTTACAAAGAGTCTGTGACCTACAAACCCGCCGACAGGTGTCAGCTGATCTTTCCAGCTACAACCCTGCTTTGTTGAATCCACTTTCCACAACTCTTTTAAACGTTTAAACGCCAATTTCACCATCTTCCATGTGGAAGGGACAAGAACTGCTTTCCCCTTTCCCTGGCAGATGGCAACTGAGCATATTGTTTGTGCAGGGCAAAGCCGGGCATTGGAAACTTGGTAGCAGGCAAGTTGAATCAGTCAGCTGTCCCTGCTGAGAACGGGCCTTGGTTGGAACCACATCTTCCAAATGCCTCTGGGAGACACTTCTGTGTGGTGCATAGCCAGGGGTCTCAGGTTGGCCTCTCGAGGACATGCTTTGCTGAGAATTCACACGATTCCTTAGGCCGAGAGGCTTTTAGATGACTGAGCGAGCACCAGAGGCTGCCAAAGGCTCTCTCCTAGGTATTTGATAATCAGATAAAAATATAAGGACAGGTGTCGGGGAAAAGTAGACTAAACTGCACAGAAGAGGAACTGAAATTGACCTTGATTGCCTCCATCTCAGGCCTGGAGCGGGCCTTTCCTGCTTATCTGGCTGAAGTGCCGCAAGAAAAATCTCAGTTTACACAGAACCAAATCACCAAAGAGAATCGGAAACCCTCGTCTGTGGCGCTGCCTGCAGGGCTGCCAGGAATAGTGCTTACCCCAGTGGCCTGAAATAATTCCGCATCTTGCTCAGCATCTCGCCCCGGGCTGGGGATTGATTTAGGCCACTGGGAAAACGAGGGCCTCGGACTTTGCCGCTGAGCTCTAACTGCATTTCTGTTATGGGATCCACCAGGATCAGCAGCTAGCATAGATACATTTCCATTTAGTTGAGGGTTCTGTTTCATAGGAGGAACAGTGTGGTTGCTAAGACAGCATTTTTTTTTCCCCTCTTAAAACTTTTTTTTTTTTTCACAGAGTATCCATGATCCCTGATCATATTTTTTTGAAACTAGCCGTATGTGTTGGATCCACGAAGGAACATGTAAGGTCTATGTTTTTGTTTGCAAGCGTGGTGGAAACATTGAATGATTTGTACGTTTCCTACTTTGCTCTCACGCAAATGATGAATTTTCTGGAATGCACGGAACAGAGAAAGTTTCTAGCTCCTGTAAAAAAACCCCATCTGGTCCATCTACGGTGGAAGGACACAGGATCGTGATACATACTCATCTGGGTAGAATATGGAAATTTGAGGAGGACAAAAGACATGGCTATTTATCCCTCATTCTTTTCCTCTTCCTGTCTCTAATAATGTCTTCCTTGGAAGGAACCTTCTTTAAAAGAGAGAATCCACCACTAGCTATTTGCTATTAAATTTCAAATAATCTTAATTATAACCCGACTCTGCCATTGACTCTCTTTATGGAAGAAATTTATTTGTGGAATGCTTGGTATCTCACGGAACGAGATTTGGCAAAGTAACAACACAAACCATGCTCCCATGTACCTGCTGCCACCACAATGGATTGTTTCCCCCGACGCACTGATGTGTGCACTGATGTCAGGGTTCAGGTTCAATGGTAACGGTTGGAGAAGATGGGAAGGTGAACTAGGAAGAGGTGCCAAGAATGATGGCAGAGAATAGTCAGGGTTAGTAATGTCCTTATTTTCCCTCTCACTCTGAACCTTTGCCCTGGATAAGGGGGAGTTGAATTTAGCTTTAAGAAGGGATTAGTAAGAAGAGAATGTGAATGTGGGTTTGACAGGTGGGGTGGGGGAGGCCATTAAAGCCCAGGGCCAACAACCGCCCTGGCAGTTTCTTCTCCTCCTTTCAAGCCCAGCTAGTAGAGACTGCCCTTCCAGAAAACCCTGTAACCGAAGGTAAGCAGTTTAGACTGTGACTTTAGTAACAACATGTTGGTGAGGATGTTTAACTTATATTTTAATCTTTTAAAAAATGAAGGTGTATTTAAAATTTATTAATAACTATTTTACAGATTCGAATTAATGATGGAGAATTTTTCATAAAAAATTTACAAATCTGCCAGTGTTTATTGTTTAAAGGGTATGATTCCAAGTGTGTCTACAGCCTGGACCCTACCTTGACCCCATTGTAAACCAACTCTGAAAGATGGACCGTGACTTATGCTATGTCAAAAATGAGTATTGCACCTTTGTAATAAAGCATTCAAGAAATTTAAGAAATTTGTCTGCAATGAGTATATTAAGAAATGTGGTCATAAGCTTTGCAGAGAACATGAGGTCAGCAGAAGAGAGTTCCAAAATGAACGGTGTTCACCCAACTGGTGTGGCTCAGTGGTTGAACACTGACCTATGAACCAGGAGGCCATGGTTCCATTCCTGGTCAGGGCATATGCCTGGGTTGTGGGCTTAATCCCATTTGTGGGGCATGAAGGAGGCAGCCGATCAATGATTCTCATTTCTAGCTCTCTCTCCCTCTCCCTCTCCCTTACTCTCTGAAATCAATAAAATAAAGAGAATAGTTTTCAAAACTTTGAAGGCATCACCACGTGCCCGATTCTGCACTAAGTTCTTTACATGCATCCATTCATTGAAATCTCATCATAACCCATGTGGTTAGTATTATAAACATTTTAAAGGAGAAGAAAAATAAGGCGGAGGGCATTCATGTGCCCAAGGTCACTCAGGATAGGCATGGTTGAGCAAGGATTCAAATCCAGGTTGGTCTGGCTCTTGAGGCGGTTCTCCTTATTACCCTCCTGCTTTGGAGCAAGAGAGAGAGCTTTCAAATGGGGGGAGGAAGCCCTCTGTGTGGAGAGCAAGAAGGATTGTGAAGGTGACTTTTCTCATTGTTTAAAATGGCAGCCTGGACTGGATGAATGGTAATGCTACTGTCTGGCATGAAAGAAATGGAAGAAAAAGAGTGAATTACAGAAGTTGGGAAGATAGGTTCATTTAGGAGATGGTCAGTAGGTCAAGATGGTCAGGCGAAGAAAACCAATGAGTTGGTAAGTACAGGAGTATTTTGGTGAGATTGCAGGCTTGCTTTCAGCCCACTGCAATAAAGCGAGTACAGCGATAAAGCAAGTACAGCAATACAGCAAGCTGTAATCTTTTTCTGGTGGAGGTCTTGCCTTCAATTTGTGAAACATGAAACACCTGTGAAGCACTCTACAGTGACCACAATAAAATGAGGTCTGCCTGTAATTGGCACTGTTCTCCTCTGACAGTTACTGCTCAGTAGCGCCTCCTTTTGAGACTCACTCTAGTCATTCAAGCCGTAAGTGCTATTCTTATCGCCATCTTCTCTAGGTCACTCCCCTGCCTTCATCCAGGACTCATGGTTTATCTGCTCCTCCCCCACATGCTGTCCCCTGCCACTGTTCCAGGCCACTTCATCCTGGCCTCAAGCCTTTCTCAGAGGCATGACCTTCATCTTAAAGTCCTCAGACACAACCTGGACCTTTCCTTGAACCCAACGTAAACCAACTCTGGAAATGCACCTGGACAACCCCACTCTTGGACAACACTGTCTCATCTTCCTCAGTCGCTGAACAAACCAGCCAACTCCTATCAAAATCTCCATTCCTTTGATGCCCCCTGGTCCTCCTGGCCCCACCCTGCCCTGCCCCAGGTCCTGTGAGTCATTTCTACCACACCGTCCAGGCATTTGTAAAGGAGTGGTCTTCAGTTAAGAGAGGAAAGGAATGTAGGAGTCCCAGTCTGTGACTGAGACAGAGGGGACCTCTTGGAAAAGAGGTCCCTGGGATCTGGGGAAACAAGATGACAAGCTCCTCTCTCTTGTGGTACACTGCAAATCAGAATGCTTTATTCTGAAGAGAGGAAGATACTGGGACAACTCAGTTTTTGAAATAGCACAACTTGGGAGTGGCCAGGAAACATGACAGTATATGTGGGAGTGCTGGTATTGAGATGGTGAGAGTTGTGAAAACATGGGCTGATCTTTCTCTGAAGAGCTGAATAAAGAAGGGAGGCACATGATATTGCCAAAAGCACTGCTAAGGAGCACACAGCTACCAGACAATGATCACGGGAGAACAGGAAAAGGAAACCAATTTGTAGGCAGTAAAAGAAATGCCAGTTCCAATTGGGGGAGGAATGGTTCTCAGGGTTATGGAAAGGGACATGAAACAATAGCCAGTAATAGAAGAGGCTTTCTTCTAACTGAGTGACATGGGGATGCTCTGTCCCTCCCAAGGGGTGCAGTCCCAGCCCATGTGGCACCTCAATAGCATACCTCAAAGCCCTCACTGGGTTCTTTTGCATTCATTTCATTCCAGATAAAGCTTAAATTCTTCCTTTCCTTACACATGCTCTCACTTTTCTGTCATCTCTTGCATTTCACTATTACTTTCAGATGGCATGCACTTAAAAATTAAAAAAAGTTTTTTTAAATTGATTTCAGAGAGGGAGGGAGAGAAAGAGGAAGAGGGAGGGGCAGGGGGAGGGGGAGGGAGAGGGAGAGGAGAAAGAAACATCAATGATGAGAGAGAATCATTGATTGGCTGCCTCCTGAACACTCCACACTGTGGACTGAGCCCATAACCCCGGGCATGTGCCTGAACCTGGAATTGAACTATTGAGAAGGAAAAAAGGGCTAATTCAAAGGTAGCCCTGATGTTCTGGGGGAATGACCTTCAGCTGAGGCATTACCTCCTTCACCAAAACTTGATTAGCAAAACAAAACAGGAGCACTGCCCTGAGGGAAGGTGGATTGTTAGCTGACATCTGGGGAAAGGGTGGATTGTTAAACTGGATGGAATCCTTGGAACACCTGGGGAAAGGGAGGTTGGGAGTTTCAGTTCCTCTAGGGCCTGGAGGGAAGGAACACATCTGTAACAAGATTAACTCAGGAAGCATATATGAGGAAGGGCTCCCACATGTTACTTTGCTTTGATTTGGAATTTTTCCCAGAGACCGCATGTTATTAAAGCTGTGATTTCTCCACTCCTTCAAAGAGCGTCGCTTAGTTTTTTTGGTCTTTCTGCAACACTATGACCTCCTGGTTCATAGGTGAACACTCAACCACTGAGTACACTGGCTGGGCATAAAATCACTTTTTAAAGCTTCCTGAGAAGTAGGCACAGCCCATAGGGCAGTCTGCTCAGGTGCAGGGAGGAGGGCACTTGGCAGATAGCCTCCAGCTGCTGCGACTTCAGCTCAGCAGTGTTCACGTCAAGGCCATGCTCGCCCAGGACATCCCCTATAGATAAGAGGCAAATTGTGCATCTCGCAGACTCCAACACGAAAAAGGAACCAGGGCACTTGGTAGGTCTCTTGGATTCTGGAAGCAACACATACAACACTTACTAGTAGAAGCTGTTCCATCCTCTACACTGAGCGACATGGAAGATGGTTCAGAGCAGGAAGGCCTTTACAGGCAGCCCCGCTATGTTGTAAACAGCCCTACCTTTCAGGCCCTGTGATCAGGCAGATTCTTTGGTGTTGGTGCCTGGTGTCGGGTGAGAAAAGATACAATTTGGAGACTATGGCAAGCCCTAGTGGAGAATCACACTAAAGGTTTATGGGGATCAGAAGCAAGGTCATGTCACTTGCAAAGGAGAAGAAGTTCCTGGCCAGTTACTTTACCTTGATAGAAAAGGAATGCTTGACCAAAGGACACCAAGTGACATTCATCTAGAGCAATGGTTCTCAACCGTCCCAGTGCCGTGACCCTTTAATACAGTTCCTCATGTTGTGGTGACCCCCAACCGTAAAATTATTTTCGTTGCTACTTCATAACTGTAATTTTGCTATGAAATTCATAACTGTAATTTTGTCATGAGTCATAATGTAAATATCTGATATGCAGAATGTATTTAGGTGACCCCTGGGAAAGGGTCGTTTGACCCCCAAAGGGGTCGAGACCCACAGGTTGAGAACCGCTGATCTAGAATTTCCCATCATGAGCTGGGTCTCCTTCAACCTGCCAAGGCAAAGACAGATATAGAAGCAGTCTATTGTGAGACGGACACAGTAGGTCTGGGCAGGTCAGAAGGCATGAGTAAGCTGCATGAACTGGTCGCACCAGTCTGCTTTCCCCAGCTCTCACTATGGGAAGATGAGGGTCCCAGCTGAAGGGAAGATAAAAACCTGCATTAGGTTTATAGCTGGACAGGCTCAGGACCCAGATGAAGCTGCAAATGAATGGAGGCTGCATTACAGCCACGGGGTGGGGGTGGGGGGGCGGGGCGGTTCTTCCAGGGGCCAGAGCTGTGAGTGGTGAACCTGGTCATCTATTTTGTGTGAAAGGGACCTGAGGTGGGAATATATGTACATTTCTGGACAATGGTCAACAGCCTGACCATCTGGTCAGGGGCCTGGAAGGGACAGGACTGGAAGACTAGAGATGTGGAGGTCTAGGTTAGGGACCTGTGTGTAGGTAGAGCACAGGAGGTTTATCTCGGTGCAGTGGCTGATGCAATGCTGTGAGCACACTCGAGCAGTTCAGATCTTTCTGGCAAACCAGGAAGATGGCAACGCCCGCCTGAGTCCCTCCTAGAGCCACGTACACAGTACCCCGACCTTTACGCTCATTGGCTCCCTAATAAGATGTTCCATGATTGGCCACCTCCACCATATATACTGCTGTACTTCCTCAATAAAATTAGACCTGCGTCACAGAACCTGGTCTCCGGAGTCATGCATGCAAGCGTCCTAGCTCTTAGGGGCTCTGTCGTCTTCACCCCTGGGAGACCCCCTGCTTCACATGTGGATAAATATTCAGTGATGGCAGTATGTGTGGAGTTTTGCACTGCATGCCAATGGCTTCCATGGAAGATGCACACCCAAGCAGATGGCAGGACTCCACCAGGTGATGGCAGCCAACCCAGCCCTAAAGCAAGGGCCACATGAACTTGTGGCCTTGGTGGCAGAGATGGAGGTTCTTCATGGCCCAACAGGAAGGGCTCCCAGTTATCAAGGCCAATTAAGCTACTGCTGCCTCTGTCCCACCTGCCAGCAATAGAAACTGCTCCTTGAGAACACCAACCATTCACTTGGTGGTAGGCTGACCACATGTGGCCCCTTCCAGCCTGGCATAGCCAGTCCCCTCTCTAGGCTCAGGCACCTGGTCTGGGTATAGGTTCACCTTTTCTGTCCACAGAGCCCCAGTCTGTGTCACCGCCGTCCAGGAGCTATGGCATACCTGACCCACAGGTGCAGAATTCCACACAACAAAGTGTCCGACCAGGAGGCCCACTTCACAGTGAAGGAGGTGCCAAAGGGAGCCCTGGCCACGGGTCTTACTACATCCCTCATCCCCACATCCCTCTATCATCTATGAGGAGCTGGCTTTGTAGAGGAAATGAATGGCCTCCCGAAGGCACAGTTTGCAGGTCACAATCTATATACTGAGCGAGTGTAGCCTTCAGGACGCAGTACATTCACTAAATCAGACGTTCAGGTAGCGTGATATTCCAAGTCAGGAAGAACATATGGGCCTGGGAACTGACTGGTGGAAGCGAGATTACCCCACTTTTCATCCCATCCAAATGACTTCCTCAGCGTCTTTATCCTTTCTGTCCCCACAGCTCTGCACTCTGCAGGGTTCCCAGTGGACCTCACTCTTGCAAGAGGACAGTGAGAGTCCTGTTGAACTGCAGACTCTGGCTGCTGCCTGGCAGTTCCATTGACTCCTGGAGCCCAGGGATCAGCAGATAAGGAGAGGAATCACCATCCTGGCAGGAAGAGTTGGCCCTGGTGTGCAGGAAGGGGACAGTGGGGACAGAAAGGAAGATGTGCAGAACCCAGCTGATCCACGGGATGCTTCCTGGTTCTCCTCAGATCCCTTGTAGCATAGGGGGAGGGGGATGCAGAACGCACAGAAGAAGAGATGATAAGCATTTGCAGCCACATGACTAACTGCAGAGATGGGGCTCTTAATTGTTGTATTAACTTTCCTTTTCTGAGCTTTCCCTCAAGAAGACAGGTTGATGGCCTGACCAGTGTGTCTCAGTGGTTGAGCACCAACCTATGAAACAGGAGGTCATGGTTCTATTCCTGGTTGGGGCACATTCCTCGGATTGCAGACTCCATCCCCAGTAAGGGATGTGCGGGAGGCAGCCAATCAGTGATTCTCTCCCATCATTGATGTTTCCAGCTCTCCTTCTCCCTCTCCTTTCCTCTCTGAAGTCAATACAAATATATTTTTAAAAAATAAGAAAGAAGAGAGGTCGATGGGAACTGCTCCCCTGGCTCCCGTGTGGACAAGGCAATGCCTGCAGCGGAAAGGGAGACTCTGTTGGCCATGGCTGCACACTGCTCAGAGCTTCCTTCAAGAGAATCTGCTGAGGGAGAGTGAGAGATGAACAGGCTCAAGCTTGCACCTCTGGTCCTAGCAGGGTTTGTGCTGAGGCCACACTCTTCCTAGATTATCTCCAGCCAACTGCTTGCCACAGTGGGGCTGATGGAGCTGGGCCATGCATCCTCTGACAGGCTGCCATGTTCTGTGCTCCCCATCGACTTGTCTGAAGCGTATTCAGGGTGCACTGCTGTCTGAGGCTCCTCCACTCCCCCACCCCACCTCCTTCCTTTCTGCTTCCTTTCGCAGGCTTCAGAGCGGCCTCGTGACCAAGAGGCTCTCCCCACCACTCCTGCATCTTCCGACGTTTATCTTTCAAATGTGTTCTCCCCATAACTCCTTGTCCCGGCGCCTGCTTTTTGGAGACCCTGAGCTGAGTGATCTTTTCAAAACACGCACTCACACACACTTTTGCAGGCGGGACTTGGTCAGACAGATGATAGTCTTTTCAGAACTTCACAAAATCAAATTGAAATTCAGATTTCAAGATTCTCAAAAACGAAAGAGGAGACTATATAGTGATATGAAAAAATCCCCAAGATCTATTAGCTGGGAAAAAAGCAAGATCCAGACTAGAATACGTAGCATGCTGTATGTGAATGTATGTAAAAACCTGTAAAGATAAAAATGATAAATAAATAAATAAATAAATAAATAAATAAATAAATGGGGCAGGGGGGCAATGTTCACTAAAGAGCATTTTGATTTGTTTTTATTTTAAACCTTAAAATTGTACTGCTTATTAATAATTAAGTCAAAATGTCAATTTTTAGCATTTTAGCATGTTCTTTCATTTTTCTATTTATACAACACCTAGTTCATCATTATCGTTTGGTACAAATAGCCCCACACAGTTAGTACTATTTACATACTGAGTTCACAGCACAAATGAACACACTGTGGGAGAATTATGCAGTCACACATGCATTGGAAACTCACTGGTTCAGACCCTGAATTGCATTGACTGGAGAGGGAGATGGATGTTTCTGGGTTTAATGATTAGTACATTCTAGTAATATTTGTGCACATGAGGAGGCATTTCGGAGCTTTTAGAGTATGTAAAGTATTTCTCTTTATGCTTTCTAATATTTGAATTAGTGAATAAGTATTTTTTTCAATGACAGTTGTTAATTCAATATTATATTAGCGTCAGGTGTATAGTATAGTGGTTAGATGTTATTATTTAAAAAACCAATACTTCACATGTGATTGAAGAGAGCTGCCAGTTGGCATAGGATTCAGTAACGTGGGTACAGCAGTGAGCGGACCTCATGAATTTTAGACACTCTAACACTGTGTGTCCCGATTGAACGAGGGCTGACTGGGTAATCCAGATGGCACCAGTGATTTCGGACTCACCCAATGATGGATTCAACAACCGCCTGCCTGGATGGAGTGGACATTCAGCAACCTCCCGCTATACCCCAGTGTGCCAGTCCTGCCGTTTGCTGCTCTGACAAGTTTTTGCTTTTACTAAAAAGAGGTACGCACCACATTTCCTCTTCAATGCTGCAGCCTGGGCTCAGGTATGTCTCATTTCCACACCTCACACCCATATCAGATTTCCTCTAGGACAGGGAATGCGCAGGCAAGAATCCCTCAGTGAGTGTTTTCAAAAGACACTTGTCCCGCCTTGCTGGTGTGGCTCAGTGGATTGAGCATCACTCCATGGATTAAGAGGTCCCCTGGTCAGGGTACATGCCCAGGTTGCAGGCTCAATCTCCAGTACGGGGCATACAGGAGGCAGCCGATCAATGTGTCTCTGTCACCTATGTTTCTATCTCTCACTCCCTCTCTGAAATAAATAAAAATATATTAAAAATTAAAGATGCTTGTCTAGCTACACCCTCCCTTAAAAACATCTCTGAGCAAAGCTCCATCACATAGATTCTAGCAGCCTCTCCAGCGATCCCAAGGTGTTTCTCTAGCGAAGAATCATTTCTGTAGAGCAAGTTCAAAAACTCCCCTGGGACAGTCACTGGCGATACTTGCTAACTATCCACATGTCCAGGTCACTCCCTTGGTGAATTCTTACTCACTGAGTTTGAGTTGAGGCTCAGGAATCTTGTGGGTTTTTAACATATCCTTGCCCAAGGATATGTTTTTATTGATTTTAGAGAAAGAGGAAGGGACAGAGAGAGAAACATCAATGGGTTGCCTCCATGCACCTTGACCAGGGCTGGAACCTGAAACCTAGGTGTGTTTCCTGACCAGGAATAAAACCTGCAACCTTTTATTGTATGAACAACATTCCAACCAACTGAGCAACCTGGCCAGGGCTCAGGAGTTTTGTTTTTAATAACGACTTTTGAGTGGTCTTATGTGGACTATCTTAGAGTCCACAAACTGACAAAATAAATTCAAAGTTGCCTCATACTAGTGATTCTAATATGAATTCATTTCTCTTGCATGAATTCTCTCTCAAAGTTCTTGGATAATTATAAATAACTAGAGGTTTGGTGCATGCATTTGTGCACTGGGGAGAGACAGGTCCCTCAGCTTGGCCTCCTGGACTCCTGGTAGACATCCCCCAAGAGGTCCTTAGTGCTGCTGTGGAGATGTGAGAGGCTCCCGTCTCCACCGCTGTGCTCACCAGCCATGAGCCCGATTTCTGGCAGAGCAGTGCTCTCCCCCTGTGGGAGTGCACTGACCACCAGGGGGCAGCTCCTGCATTGAGCGTCTGCCTCATGGTGGTCAGTGCACATCATAGCGACTGGTCATTACACCATTTGGTTGATTTGCATATTAGGGTTTTATAATATAGGATATCCTCCTCATGATTTAAAAAGCATAATTCAGCCCTGACCGGTTTGGCTCAGTGGATAGAGCATCGGCCTGTGGACTGAAGGGTCCCAGGTTTGATTCCAGTCAGGAGCATGTGCCTTGGTTGCAGGCACATCCCCAGTAGGGGGTGTGCAGGAGGCGGCTAATCGATGTTTCTCTCTCATGGATGTTTCTCTCTACCTCTCTCCCTTCCTCTCTGTAAAAAAATCAATAAAATATATTTAAAAAAATAATAATAAAAAGCATAATTCAAAAGTACTATGTAAGAGCATGCCTACTAAGGATGAGTGTACAATAGACAGTGATGATTACAAAATAAAACAAGCCATTAAGGGGTGGCCTTGAAATCTACACTGAACAAAAATCTAGGCGAGCTGGTGGACATGTAAGGTCTCCATTCTTTGCGCAAGGTCTCTGGAGCATGGGCTCAGGGAAGTGTGCTGTCTATAGGATCTCTGGCCTTGAGAGGCCTGTCTCCTTTCCCCAGGGCACAGGGCCTGGGTTAAGCTGTGAAGAGCTTAGGGTTACCACACAGCAAGGTGCCCCAAGCCCCAGCTCCTACAACTTCCAGAGAGTTTAGAATTGTAGCCTGATCCTGTTGGCAAACTTCGCATGGCTCTGGACTGGCGGGCACTGTGGCAGTGGGCACACGTGTCTACCCCCTGCATTGACTGGCATCTCTGCCCATCATTCCTGGGGACCTAGAGCAGCATTAAGACGGGAGGGGCTTAGGTTTGAACACACAGGAAGGGAATGTGTCCAAATGACCCTGGGACCACCCCTTCCATATTTCAAAAAATAATAATTATGTCAGATAGATGAAAAAAATATTTTTTTATTTTTATTTTTAAATCTTTATTGTTCAGATTATTACAGTTGTTCCTCT
>PVJC01015224.1:0-35345 GCA_004026665.1 Murina feae
AGGCACACGACTTGGGGCAAGTTCTCTCCACAGGGCGGGGTCTAAGGAAAGGGCTCGGCTTGGGCAGGTCTGAGTGTCTGAGAGGAAGGCTGTGTTGACCTGCTGGGTACCCTCACCTCCTGTCTTCTGCACATCCTCCACTCATGCCCTCCACCTGGTGAGTGAGGTAGCTGGAGCCCAGGAGAACAGGCTGCGTATGGACTCTCTGGGTCAAAAGCTCGGGACACTGCCACGACTCGGTACTGCCAGCTGCAGGAGCTGGCACCAAAGTTGCCGCCCAGCAGAGGGCAGGGGCCACCTCCAGGCCTTGGGTCTGTGGGCTTTCAGAGTGTCCTCCAGAGCCCTCCAACCTGTGGTTCCTTAGAATCACACACGTTTGGGTCTTTGAGGAATGTACCACTTTTACACCAATACAGCCCCTTCTCCCACTAACCCCACACTCTACTCACGCATGCTCCCCGCCCCAACTTCAAAAACCACTTCCCCTTCCCCCCCATGCGACTACCCCTTCCTGTCTGCATGAACCTGTGTACTTGGGATCTCAAGGGCTCCCCCAGTGCCCACATCATCGAGGGGTGTGGGAGGCTGTGAGGAGCTCAGGCTCTTGGAGGTGGAGAGACGGTGCTATGAGCTGAACCGTGCCCCCCCAAATCCATATGTTGGAATCCAAACCCCGCGTACGTCAGAATGTGACTATATTTGGAGATAGGGCCTTTGAAGAGGCGATTCAGGTAAAAAGAGGTCATATGGGTGGAGCCTAATCCAATATGACTGGTGTCTTTGTAAGAAAAGGGAGAGACACCGGGGATGCTCATGCTCAGAGGGAAGACCATGTGAGGACACAGCGTGAGGGCAGCCATCCACTGTCCAGGGAGGGAGGCCATAGGAGAAACCAAACCCGCCAACACCTTCCCCTCAGACTTCCAGCCTCCAGACTGTGAGAAAATAGCTTTCTGTTGTTTAAGACAGCGGTCGCCAACCTTTCGGACCTCACGGACCACCAGTGGTAATGTGGATCACCAGTTGCCGACTGCTGGCTTAAGCCATTGTCTGTGGGATTGTGGTATGGCAGCTCTAGCAACCTAACTTGGTGGTGTGTTGCAAGGGGGGCGCTTGCCTGGGATGTTAGTTGCCACGGGTCCCCTCCCTTCTGTACCCAGACATGCATAATGTGTGCTGGAAAGTACCAGAGAACTCGAGCTGCTTTCCTCTCCAGGTGGAGCCAGAATCTAGACGACCCATGGCTCACGGAGGGGGCTTTACGTGCCTGTCTTTGCCCCTGGTGCTTTCTCCAAGGTTCGTGCTGCCCACCTCCAGGTCTTGGGGAATGGGACGCTCGCTCTTCTGTGATGCCCAGCTTCAGTCTCTTCCTTTTGCTATAAGCCTCTTCCCCTTTTGCCATTGGTCAGAAAATGCATACATTTGGTGACAGAGGGGAGTCTCAATCCCTGCAGAAGCCAGCGTCCTGGTACAGACCAGAAAAGAAGGGGAGAATGAAGAGCTTCTTGGGTCTGAGTGTCAGGTGGGAGCCTGGAGAGCTCCTCCCCTGCCCGAGGGCCCTGCATGAGTGGAGTGGGGGTGTGGTGGGGACAGGTCTGTAATCACCATCATCATTATCTCAGGGCCAGGCCCTCGCCACAGGGTCCCAGGAGGCTGGTGGAGTGCACGCTGGCCCCAGGCTCTCCACAGTTGCATAGTTGGGGGTCTCACAGGAGCAGGTGCTGGGGAGCAGAGGTGACCTGGGTGGGGGACAAAGGAAGGCGGCAGCGGCAAAGAATGAAAAGGGGTCCTGGACTTGTCAGCTTGGAAGGGCTTGGTGGTGCAGAATCACGGGCTGCTAACATCCCTAGAACTGCCTCCTCTGCCAGCTCATGTGCTCTTGCATCTTCTCGTTTTAGTCCCTCCATACTGGGGGGTAGATGGTAGTGTCTCCATTGTACCTGGGAAGTGTGGGGTTCAGAGGTCTGGACCAGCTCGTGATTGCACAGCTGTAAGTCAAATCCAGGGCTTCTGGACTCCCAATCCTGGCTTCTCCTAGAGCGGGATTGGCAATCTGCCCCCAACCACCCATTTTCACGTGACCTGTGAGCTCAGAAAGGTTTTTACATCTTTAAATGGTTGGGGGTAGGGGGAATCAAAAGAAAAAGAATATTTTGTGATAAGTGGAAAATTATAGGAAATTCAAATTTCAGTGTCCATACATATAGTTTTATTAAAACACAGCCACACCCCTCTGATTACATATTGTCTGTGGTCTCTTTCTCGATACAACAGCAGATTGAATAGCTGTGACTCAGACTTAGGGTCCTCAGAGCCTCAAATATTTACTTCCTGGGCCTTAACAGAAAATGTCTGCAATGACATCTACTTTAGAGTCATCTAACTTGAGAGTTGGAAGAGATCTTAAAAAACATCTAGCTGCAAAATCTTGACTCCCTCTCACTCCATCAACCCATTTTCCAGATGAGCAGAAGGAGGTCCATTGTATCTAAACAGGCAATTCCACGGCTCTCCTGGGGTCCCAGTGCCCTGCTCTCAGGTGGCGGGCTCACAGCAGCCTGCACCAGGGCTGGAGAGAAAGCCTTGGGACTCCGCATCTTTGCTCCATTGTTGTCAGTGCCTGAGGTTTTCATGGGGCTCCTGTGGCTCTCGGTTAGCTGTGTCTTCAGGCTCAGGGGCTTGTGGCCTACAGAAGACACTAACCCCTGGGACCCAGAGGTGACAGTCATCAGGCCGATGGGGAGGGATGAAACATGGGATACACCATGTGGCATTAGTGTTGTGGTTCACGCAGGTTCAAGTCGTGGTTCTGTAACTGGTGACTTTGGCGAGTTACTTCAACTTTTGTGCCTCAGTTTCCTCACATCGAAAACAATTGCATTTACCCCATGGGATTGATCATGTGAGGATTAAACGAGTCAGTACATATAAGTGCTTGGAGTGGCCCGTGGCACATGGTGTGTGTTGTGTGAATAATGGTGGGGATAATGATGATGGCGGAGGCGGTGGTGATGGTGATTATCAGCCCTGTTGGAGCCAGCTCAGTATTCTAGCCCTACTGGGCGGAAGCAGAGATTTCTACTGGGGCCTCTCCCCACCAGGACCTCTTTCCCTATGGTCTTCACAGGACCATCAGCTGCAACGACAAACAGGCCCCTGCCTTAAGGCTACAGCTTGAGATTTCCTGCTGAATTCCCTCGGAGTCTGTGTCTAGGCTTGGAGGTTGGGAGAAACAGGTTCAATGCCACAGACAGGGTTCTCTGTCTCGGGATCTGGGTTCTATGAAACATAATGGACAAGCTAGCCATTGAAATGAGTGGTTTGTCAACACGCTGGAGTCCTGTGAGGATAACGTGGGGACAAACAAGCTGCAAAAGAAGAGAAACGATGTGGTGGCCATTTACATAGAAATTTAAAACATGCAAGACCACAGTGCACTTTAGGTCTAAGGGAATGTGCAGGGGTGATAAACACTGAATTCAGGACAGTGGTTCCCCGGGGGGAGGAGGTGCAGTGGAGAGAGGTGCCTGGGGGCCTTCCCTCGAATGTGGGAGACAACACGTGCAGTTTCTTAAGCTGGAGGGGAAATGTTTAAGAGTTTTACATGCGTATTACTCTTGATACCTTTTCGGGCCGTAAGTATTTTATTTTATGTATCTAATGTAGGCAGGGCTGGTTTAGCAAAAGCTGATAGAATTTCAGAGGCCTTAAGATTTTACCACGAAGCCCCTGTTTGGGTCAGCAGGGATGAATGCATTCCCATGGACAGTGTGCCCTTGCGGTGAGCGGGCATGCACCTGGCACTCTGCTCCCTGCATCCAGGCCCACTGGTGCCCTTGCCCACACACATCTCCTGCCCCCTCTGCCTGTGCCTAGCAGGCCTTCCCCATCTGCTGGCTGTGCTGTTCTCGCCCAGCCATGTGTCCTCTCTGGGCTGTGGAACTGGCGGAGGCTCCGGCCCAGGTCCCCGGTGAGGCAGAGGGGTTTTGGAACATGTGTTTCTGGGAGGCAGACACCAGCTGGCTGGGGAGACATTTACATATTCATCTGAGCCCCCTGAGCCCAGCCAGGATGGTGAGGAGGAGGCTGCGGCGGGGCAGAGGGAGAGGGAAGACTCTGGTCAGCTAGGGGTCAGGTGGAACAGATTTCAGATTGAAGAGACAGATGGTTAAAGCAGAAAAAGAGGGGGGAGCAAATCCCGACTCCTCCATGAAGGGAGCCATTCAAGAGCCCTGCAGTATCTTACCTCTTCACAGGGCTTTGTGGTTTTCAAGCGTTCTCTTGTCTCTCGCTGGATTCCTCACTCTAGTCCTACAGAGTATATATTAACACCATCCCCATTTTACAGATGAGGAAACAGGCTTGGCCACGTTAGATCACAGGGCCAGTGCATGAGGGAATATTTGGATCCATGGCCAACTTCTCTTTTCATTGCACCTCAAAGCCAACTAAACTTGCCGTCTCTACTTGCTCATCTCACATTCTCCTCTCAAGCGTATTCCCATAAGGTTTCTGGGCCTCTGTCCTACTGAAACTGTTCTTTTCTAGGTCACCAGGGACTCCCGACTGCCTTAATGTCAACTCCAATGTCACTTCTCTGTGGCCACCTTACTTGGTCTCTCCATAGCATTCGACACAGGTGACCACTGACCTCTCCTTCCTTCCTGAGGCAGCCTCCCCTTGGTTGCCATGACAACGCAGGCTCTGGTTTCCCTCCCACCTCCCCGGCTGCTGCTCCTCTGCAGGCTCTGCTCCATCTCTGAGTGCTGGATGCCCAGGGCTTAGACCTCAGCCCTCTCTCCTTTCTCTTCTCTCTGTGCATCCACCTGAGCCACCTGTTCAGTCCTGGCACTTCAAATAGCATCTGTTCTCAGGCTGTCTTGCACAGCACAGCGTAAGAGCACAGGCTGCCTAGACGTGGATCTCAACGCAGCCAAATGTTTTTATGACCTTGGGCAACCTTTTTATGTGTTTCTTGCCGCCTGTGAAATGGAATCGACAAAGCCTTTCCTCTGTCGCAGGGGTGGGGAGTGTCCCGCTCTTGGGCTGGATGAGGCCCTAGACGTCATTTGGCCTGGCCCTGCCGAGGCGTTAGAGGTACGTTAATTAAAGGTCTGACCAGATAGAGCAGGTCGGTTGTTAGGTGGATAATTTTGTGTGGCCCGAGAATGATGTTATAAGTATCCAAATGGCCCTCGGCAGAAAAAGCGTTCTTCCTACTCCTAGACTGCTGAACCTCAGAGGGAAGGCAAGGGAGGGGGGTGGAAAGAGATCAACCAATGAACTTGTATGCATATGTGCATGACTGTGGACACAGACCATGGGGTGGTAAGGGCCTGGAGGGTCGCAGGGGAGGACAGGAGTGGGCTGGAAGCAGTTAATGGGGGGAAAAAGAGAACCTGTGTAATACTTTCAACAATAAGATTTTAAAAAAAGGTTCCCCCCCCCCCCCCATCTATAGGGTAGTTGTGGAATTAGATGAATTGTAAAGGGCTTAGAACATTGGCTGGCATGTAATAAGTGCTTGATATACAGGAATGTACAAAATAAGTTTACTGTACATCCTTTTGAGTTAATAGTGAGGTTTACAGTTGTTCATATGGAAAAGACATGCAGGTTATGATGATTAAAATAGCTCTTTTCATGAAGTGACTACGTATTGATTAGCTAATATAGACTTTTTATTGTTGAAAGCTTGGGACAGCTGAATCAACAAAAATAAGAAATCATACTATTTCAGCTTTTTCTAAAGTGATTGATTCCAATCCTTTTTCCTAGTTTGTAGGAACACATAGTATATAATTGTGTTATGTTCATGGATTTTTCCAAGTTTTTTTCTTTATTATAACGAGTCTATTTTACATACAATTTCCCAGCGTCTGACAAGTGATATGGGTCGGAGAGACCGTTGACTGGAGGGGAGCAGGAGGAAAGGATGTAGACAGGCGCCATGTGAGGGATGGTTGAAGCAGCTGAGACGGTCTGTCCCTCGGAGGAGTTTGCGGTAGGTGTGTTCAAAAGCGCCCTAAGAGGGGTATGCGAGGACATTGGGGGGATAAGGACACATTTGTAATATCTTAATCAATAAAGAAAAAAAAAGAAGAATCAAAAGAAAAAAAAGTGCCCTAAGAGGGTCCCATGGATTTAACTTGCGTGACTTTAGGAAGAAAGTTAGAATCAATGGTTCAAAGTTCAGTGGAGGCAGATGACAGTGTAGGATAAAGAGGAGCTTTCTGTGACAAATGGATGCCCCAGATCAGACGGGGAAATGCTGATGGAGCAGAATCACCACCAGTGGAGGCATCCCCTCCCACCCCACAGCTGGTGGTGTAGGGAAAACTGACCTCACGAGTCAGTGCCCTGGACCCTGGAGGGTCTTTCTAACCGTCAAGTTCTTCCGTTGGGCAGATGGCAGTATCAATGAACGAACACCCAAATCTAGGGGCTCATCGGATGTCTGCCTATTCCTCTTCCCCAGATCCCAAGGTGGGAGTCTGCAAGCTCCTCTACAGGAACAAAAAGAGGAGGCCTGGTAGGGCTGGGGAGGCCCATCGCTGTGCTGGCCAAGCCAGCTCCTGCACACACATGGATCCTGCACACACAGATGCTGCACACGCACAGACTCTACACATGCATGGACCTTCTGCACACAGATCCTGCACACACACCCAGACCCTGTACATGCATGGACCCTGTGCACATGGGTCCTACACACACAAACACACACAGACTGCACACGCATGGACCCTGTGCACACAGATCCTGCACACACACCCAGACCCTGTACATGCATGGACCTTCTGCACACAGATCCTGCACACACACCTAGACCCTGTACATGCATGGACCCTGTGCACATGGGTCCTACACACACAAACACACACAGACTGCACACGCATGGACCCTGTGCACACAGACCTTGCACACAAAAAGACTCTGCACACACATGGACCCTGCACACACACAGACTCTGCATGCACATGGACCCTCTGTACACAGGCTCTATACATGCATGGACCCTGTGCACACAAGGATTCCTGCTCACACGTCCTGAGCTGGGCCTGCCTCCTATACCATGAACCCCAAACAGAACCCCTGAGGGCCAGCCATGTCCCAGGAATACACCAGTTTCCTGAAAAGTGCTGGTTTGCTGACGAGGTCCAGGCAGAGGAAGTGTGAGGCGTGGTGGGAAGTGGTGGACTTTGGATTTGACCAATCTTGATTTAAATCTAGGCTCTGACCCTTTCCATCCCTGAATGTGCCTCCACATCTTCATTTCTAAAATGGAGAGACCAATACCTACCTCAGAGTCTCATGTGAACACATGGAAATGTTGGAAAGCCCAGAAAGGGAAACTGAGGCTGGGAGGGTGTCAGTCGATGAGAGGCTGAGCCTGGACTCTGGTCAGGGCTTCTGGTCCTAGCTAACACCCTTGTGGTGCGCCAGGCTGTTTCCCACACTTTGGAGACCAGCCTGTGCTCGGGTTCAGGTCCACCGGTCGCCTTGAGGCTCCTCGTGTCCCATGCGACCTTGCCCACCTTTGCCTGCTTTGGGTTTTGGAAGCAGGGCTTGGTGGCTGCCAGCCGGGCTGCGGCACTCTCTGCAGGGCATCCATCACTAGGGGTCACTCTTCCTCTGTGTGTGTAGTCTGGAGGGCAGAAATGAGGCTGCTGAGCGGGTGCTGGCACCCCAGATGTCCCTTCCCCCCAAGGGCATTGTCAGACCGACCTTGCCAGGAGTGAGAGTGGCACCCCTTCCCCACACCTCTGGGGCCTAAAAGGGGTGAACTGTCCCCCTCCTACGAACTATCCCCCATCTCCAGAGTCTGAGGGCAACCTGGCTGGGGAGTTCTGCTTCCGGTTCAGCAGCTCAGGGTTCACTTCTGATTCCCCCTGAACCAGCTGCAGTGGGGACCGGTCTATATGGCAGGAGATCCCTAACTGCCACCTGCTAGTTCCTGAGCCTTGCTCATCAGAACTTGTATTGGAGCATACTTTTCTCTCATGGTGGCTTCACTCAGCACTCTCTCTTGTCAGACCGCACTAGTTACTCCCTCCTGTACCCGCCAAGCCCTTTCCTGCCACAGGGCCTTTGCAGGTCCCTCGACCTGAGTGCACTGCCTTAGATCTTCACATGCATGTTAGTCTGAGCTCACATGCCACCTCCTCAGAGACATAGTTTCCGACCTCATTTAAATTAGCCGCCTCCCAGCTTTGACTGGTTGCCCTCCATCTTACCCTTCGTGGCACCACCACCTCTGTAACTGCCTCCTCGGTTTACTTGGCTATTGCCCCCTTGCCCCGTCTAAGGCTTTGTGAGCGCAGGGACTCTGTCTTGCACTCTCTTGTGCCCCCAGCTCCTAAAATAGTGCCTGGCACATCGTAGGTGCTCAAATGTTTGCTGGAGGAGTGAACTGAAAAGTCCTAGAAAGTAGACTGTTTTGCTGTGCTGTTTTCTAGGTAAGGAAGGTAATGAATCCTGGCATGTGTCCTGTCGGCCGGGCTTAGGAAGGTGGGCGAAGTGCTGGTGGAGAGACTGCAGGTGGGTGGGTGCTGATGGAGTCTCCCTGCGAGTAGAATGAGAGAAAGAAATGTTGTTGTCTCTGGAGCTGCCAGGAGCATCGCAGGTTTGGAGAGTGGGGTTGGACCTATGTAGACCTAATGTAAGATTTCCAAGGGGCACAGGGACCCATCTCATTGGAGGGGTTGGGGGGTACTCAACCCAAACCAAGAAGCACAGAATTTGTGGAACCAACCTGTTCTGGCCCTGCCTTGGCTTGAGCCTGACTAGAAAGGCCCTGGACAAAGAGATTGAATACCTGGGCACTAAACTCATTCCTTTCCTTTGACCAACTGTGGCCTTGAGCTACTCAGCTGCTCTGAAAGGTGAAAAAAATAATATAGAATCGTATCATATCATCTATACTAATAAAAGGGTAATATGCTAATTAGACTGGACATCTTCCAGACATCCTTCCAGACAAAGCAGTGGTGGCAGGGCTGAGACAGAGGTGGTTAGGGGTGACCAGGCTAGCAGGGGACGGCAGTTAGGGGCAACCAGGCAGGCAGGCAGGCAGGTGAGCAGCTAGGAGCCAGTGGTCCTGGATTGCGAGAGGGATGTCTCATGGCTGTCGGACATCCTCCGAGGGGTCCTGGAATGGAGAGGTGCAGGTCAGGCTGAGGGACCCACCCCCCTCTGTGCATGAATTTTTTTGCACCGGGCCTCTAGTATTATATAATATGGTATATGATATGATATATTATATTATAATACACTAGAGGCCCAGTGCATGAAGTTCATGCACAGGTAGGCTCCGTAGCAGCTGCCAGCTGCTGACTGGGGCCTCCCTTTGCATCTGCCTGGCCTGGTGCCCCTGCTCATCTGCTCCACCATCCTGCCACAGTCCTGCTCTTGTAGGGGCCATTTGGGGCTGGCAGCACCTCCCCAGCCGCCGGTTGCCAGCACCACATCACTGATGCCCGCCATGTTCTGCACCACCCCTTGGTGGTTGGCGCATGTCTAACTCCCCGTTGGTCAAACTCCCGCCCATGGGGATAATTTGCATATTAGCCTTTTATTATATAGGATATTTATAATAATTCTGCTGCAGCAACCCACTCCTCTCTCCTGCCATGTGAGAGGGTTATCTTTCTCCAACCCCTTGAAGTTAGGCAGGTCGTATGATTAGTTCTGGCCACTGGGTTGTGGGCAGAAGTGCTGCGTGTTGCTTTGAGGCTGGAGCATTTATTGCTGATGTGAGACCCTCAGCCCAGCTCCTCCCTGGGCATGGCAATCACAGAAATCTGGTGGAGATGGAGTTCTGCCAGCCTGGGTCTCCCCCTAACCTCAGTGAACAGAGCCTCCTGCCAATTTGCATTGGGCATACGTAGCTTAAACAAGAAATGAATTGTTTTATGACTCTGAGGGTTGGAGGGCTGTTCATTATGCAGAGCAACCTAGCCTAACCTAACTGATACAGTTTCTCAACTTTGGGGTTCAGTGACCTACAGGGGACAGCCCTGTAAAACTGCACATTCTCAGGCCCCATCCCAGGTGCACTGAGTCAGCATGCCCAGGGGTGAGGCCCCGAGATCTACCATTTGAATTGCAATCAGCATGGATCCCTGGGCTTGGGAGTGTATGGAGGCCTCTGGATCTGAAGCAGGCCTGCCTGTGGCAAGGCCAGGTTCTCCAGGTGCTGGGCTCAGCACTGAGAGGTCCCTGCCCTCGGCTTAGGGTGGTAGTGCTCCACCCTCCCACCTGGCAGTGCAGCGTCCCCTAGGCCAGGTGCTGGGGGAAGGGCTCACAGAGTGGACTCTGAGCGAGAGCGATAGAAACCTCGTGTGATGGATTGAAGGAGACGAGACCATTCCCGGCTGATGGCTGACGTGCGGCCGTGGTGACAGGTGGCGATGTTTGTGCTCTGAACCTGCAATCTCAGCTAATAGGAAAGATTGAGGAACTGGAATGAGCAGCATCGTGAGCCGCAGCCCCAGGGGCAGGGATGCTGCTGGTGGGGAGTGGCATGGCTTGTGGCTTCCCTAGGGAGTGGGGGGCACTTTGCTGCCCCGGCCCCTGGGCAGGTGGGAGAATATCTCTGGCTCATGGAAGCTGGGCTAACCAGGAGGCCCTTGGCTGCCCCTTTGGTGGCCTGTGACTGTCTGAGGACCAGGCTGGACCTCCAGGAGCGGGCAGGCGCCTCCCACAAGGAGCTGCCCTGCACAGGCACATGGGTTTGCAAGCCCAAGTGCGGGAATCCCCAGCTGGGATGAGGGTGGCATAAGGCTGAGGGCCCAGAGCAGCCCTTCAGTAACTTTCTCTCCCCCACGGGAGCTTCAGGTGTCCTGCTGGGCAGCCTGAGGGAGGTGATGGTTAAAAAATAAGCTCATCCCAGCCGGGGTGGCTCAGTGGTGAGGTCATGGTTCAATTCCCAGTCAGGGCACATGCCCAGGTTGTGGGCTCGATCCCCCGTGGGGGAGCATGTAGGAGGCAGCCAGTCAATGATTCTCTGTCATCACTGAGGTTTCTGTTTCTCCCTCCTTCTCCCTTCCTTGCTGAAATCAATAAAAAATATATTTAAAAAAAGAATCAAGAGCTCAGAATTCGAGATTCAGTTCATAAACCTCCCCTCTGGATTTGATACCGCACTAACCTGGGCTTGAATTCCAAAGCTACCGTTCCGATCTTGGACAACGAACCACCTATTTCCTGAGAATACTGTATTAGGTCTGAGTGACACAAGCTGCGAAGCGCCTGGGAATCACCCAGGGAGTCTGTTAAAATGCAGGTTCTGACTGAGCAGCTCTGGCGTGGGGCCTGAAAGCCTTCATTCCTAATACGCTCCTGGTGATGCTGGTGGATCACAGTTTCAGTAACAGGATGTGGAAGCCCAGCGCGGGTGCCTGGTTCACAGCGGGCACTGACACACGACCCCTTCGTTAGTGGTGCCATCATTGCCAACCCAGAATCAGGCTGTCCCTTTCCCTACCCCAGCCCATATCCTCCTTCCAGCGTCCTGTTCCTTTCAAGGTTTCCTTTGAAGCCACCTGGACATAAATATTGGAGGGGCCCCAAGTGGGGTTCATCGCAAACCTTGCCTCCCAAGCTCTCCCTAGGCCCTGGCTCCACGGTGGGTGCCCGGTGGCCAGCCTGTCCATTAGACATCTCTACAAGCAGCCTTTGCTACACCCTCCCTCCCCCACTCCGCTCAGCCCAGTTCTTCCTCCCCTGCTCCAGCCATCACAGCTGCCCGAAGGGATGCAGAGACTGTTACTGTCCTTATCCCCCCTCTCAAAAGAAGACCATGGCTGACCTCTTTCCTTATGGGAGGGATCTCTAGGGGTCTGGGGCAAGCTCCTCCAGCAGCAATGGAAACAGCTTGGCTCAGTGGTTAAAAGCTTGGAATGTGGGCGACTTGTGGAGTCATTCAGAGCCTCAGTTTCTTCATCTGTCGAATGGGGCTAATACTACTATCATAGTGTTGCTGGGAGCATGAAATGGGAAATGGGTATAGAACGTTTATCATTTTATGATCATTAGTCTCTCCATAATTCTGGACCTGCCTCCTCATCACCTACCTCCAAAAGCTGGCCCTGGAACCATCTGAGCTGTGATGGGAACCACGGGTTTGAACCAGCTCTGCTCTCACTTGGACTGAGGTGGTTCCCTGGTTTGGAGCCAGGCTAAGTGTAGTGGAAACAAAATCAGAGGAAGCCAGCTGTTTACATCTGTGGCTCAGGTGAGGAGGGCAAGCCACCTCTGAGACACTGTGGGGAGGGGTGAAGAGGGGGAAAGAGGGAGGGGAGAGGAGGGAGGGTGCTAACTTTGGAGAGGCTGATGCAGTGCTGCACTCACCTGAAGGCTGGCCTTCAGCGGGGATTTGGGGAGGATTGGGATGTGTGGAGGCTGCAGGGATGCTGGAGACAGATGCTGAGGCCTTGACGTGTAGGCCCCCTACTGCCCTCTCTGGGGACACTTCCCACAGGCCTCACTGTTCCAAACCCCTTCATTCCATTTGCACTTGTGGTAAAATGCACATAACATCATAACCATTTTAACTATTTTTGACAGTTAACAGTGTTGAGTCTATTCATAGTGTTGGGCAACCAACCTCCAGAAGCTTTTCCATCTCCCCAAACAGAAACTCTGGAAGTTTGTTCCAGGTTCTTCACATGAGTAGAAATGTGCAGACTTATCTTCCTGTGACTGGCTTGTTTCACTTAGCATAATGTCTTCAAGTCCATCCGTGTTGTGCATCTCCTGTTTTTAAATCCGGGGTAGTTACTAGTTGTTCTTGGAAGTGCAGCCCCATGGCGGAGTGGGGCATGGGGCCAGCCCCCCTGCCCCCTGCAAACCCCCTTCCCCTGTAGGAGGCAGTGTGAGCATCCGGCCACTGGGCACCTTGTTCATAAGGAATAACTTCCAGAGCACCAGGCTGCTGAGCTCAGCTGGATGCAGGGCAGGCTCCTGCGGCCAAGCTCACGCATCTGCTACCTCCAAGGACAGTGTTGTGCACTGATGGGAAAGGGGCTCTGGGGCCAGGCGGCCAGGTGTGAACCCTGTGCTGTTACTTGCTGTCTGCTTGCTCCTTACAGAGTGAAGACCACAGTAGGGTTGACGTGGGGATTGATTGAGATGGCCCAGACCCGGCAGGGGAAGTGCTCAGCGAGGGCTTGAAATGACTGACTGTATTAGCATTTCGCGGGTTGAAAACTTCATTCCACAGCTTCTGGTGTTGCCCGGCTTAGACTGAGATGAGCAAAGTGTACCTTCAGGGTCTCAGGAAAGTTGGGTGGTTTTCATTTGCTGTATATTTGCCAGCAGTAGAACCCTTCTGGCAAATTCGTTGGTGAAGCCCCAGTATTGGGATGGAAGAGGAGAGTTGCTCTGACTTGGGGGTTGGAAATCCAGTCCTCCCCACACCACAGGCACAGGCACAGGCAGATCCACCTACACTTACACATGCATACACACACACACACTTATACACACAGACTTATGCACACACAGACACACAGAGACACATGCATATACACACACCAGACACATACACAGATATACAGATCTACACATGCATACACAGAGAGAGACATGCATACACAGAGATACACAGACACACAGAGACACATGCATATACACAGACACTCACAGACACATGCACGCATATACACACAGACACACACTTTCTCTCAGGCCCCCCACTGCCTCCTCCTGGGCTTCAAGGACAGAGTTGGAAATTACGCCTTGTGGGAAGGGCCCTCCTCCTGGACAGTCCCTGAGGGGCCTCCAGGTCCCTGTGGACATGGAAACACGGGTCTCTGTGGAAGGAGGGCAGGGCTTCCGCCTGCTGGGGCCTCAACATAGTCACAGGCAGCCTGGGCTGCCAGGTCCCTCAGTCAGGACCACAAGGGAGAAAGGTTGCGCAGTTCCCCCAGTGTCTCTTGTCACCTTCTCTTGGGTCCTCACAAACACCTGTCCCTCACTTCTCAAGAGGAAACTTACCTGAAAAAGCAGCGTCTTGATGCTGGGCCTCACGGTCACGTGCATGAGCTAAAGACAGTATGTTTGTATCTGGTCTTGTGACCAAGTCAGCAGAGAGAAGGGTGTGACAGAGGTGAGTACATGAGTGTGCATGTCTGTGCATGTGTGCAAGTACCTGTATGTCAGTATGTGTGCTCCTGTGTGCATCTATGCACCTGTGCATGAATCTCAGAAAGGTCCTCATGCTTTAGCATGTTCCCCTGCAAAACTGCGCATTAAGTCACGATTCACTCACTCATCCATTCATACATGCCTTCAACAAACTAAATCACGATTCTTAAAATGATGGATTTAATTTGTTAAATGCCATGGTGACAGCAGGGCATATGCACATGATTCTGTGATATCCTGTGCTCTGGGGTCTCCGTAGGGTCCTGTGTCCCCCTGACCTCAGACCCTGCCAAGCAGGTCATTCCTGGTCCTGGCTCCCCTGCAGCTCTGCTTCTGTGCCCTGCCCCTACTTAGGTGCATCGCCCAGTTTCTCCCTGGACCTATAGTGCTGGACCATTCCTAAGGGCGTGGCAGTTTCTCTTGCTGCTTTTTGCCACATCAGGCACACACAGGTCCCCTTCAGGGTTTGTGTGTTATCTCCAAGTGTGTCTGCATGTCCTTGGATAGATGGGTATGTGTCCCTTTGGATGTGGAAAGGTGTATTCTGGGGTGTGAGGTCTGGGGGAGGGGGGATACTGGAATCTCCGTGGGTGCATCTCCGACTGGGTGGATGTATTTCTGAGCTTGGCCTGGGCCCAGACCCATCCCCAGCCTGCCCAGAAGCCCCCACTGCGTGGTCCTGCCAGTAATTACAGCGATAAACTGCTTCAGTTGAGGGCTGCTGTCCCGGCTGGCTGCCAGCCGTGCGGCCCCAGGCTGCGCCGTGGGAGTCCATTCATTTTAATAAGAGGTACACCCTGTGTTATTAAGAAGAGTGTTTATTACTGTCGCCACGCACTGACAGCAGCTTCCATCATCGTTAAACGGCAGATGGGGGGAGGGTAGGGGGCTGTGCACGGCAGCTCTTCAGAGGCACTGGCCCAGCTGGTGAGGCTGGGGAGGGAGGGTCTCTGTCTCCTCTCTCTTGCTGCTGGACTGCGTGACAACCCCTTTCCGAGCAAGAACGGAGCCCTTCGGCTGACCCCACCTGGGGCGGGGGTCAGGGATGGTGGAGAGATGATGGAGGGAACTCTGTTTAGCATCCAGATGCTGCTGCAGAGAGGAAAGGGACCCCGGGTTTGGGTTTGTCCCTAGAGCTAGGCAAGGTGGCCCATTGGTCCGCCTGCCCAACTCCTCGTTTCACCTGGATGCCCTACCCAGGACTTTGCTTGATTGCTCTTGGGGATCTTGTAGTTTCAGCTCTATCTACAGTAACCCATGCCACTGGCCAGCCCCTGGTCACTCACCATCAGCAGCTGTGGTCTTCACAGCCCTCCACCCTCCCAGCCCACTGAGGATGCCCCATGAAGCAGGGCCGCTCAGTCTGCTCACTGCTCTGCTCCAGCACGGAGAGCAGACGGATAAGTACTTCATCACTGAGTGAATGAAGCCTCACAAACTCCTTACCCTGCCTGTCGTCTTTCAGGACATTTGAATGTGGACAGGTGTTGGATGCAATGATGAGTAGTGTGTAGAGAAGAAAGAGCAGAGTCTCCAAACTTTTTATGGGGCTGTTAGCATCTCAATAATTTTTTCATGATATCCCTCGGTTAAAGGAAACACCGAAAAGTTTTGTTTATTAAGGAGTTGGGTCTAAACACCTTAAGTACTTATTGCTTCATAAATTGACATTTAAAATATTTCATTTTATTGTTAACCCCAATGACACACCAATGGATGTGTGTGCTTGTTGGGCATTGCACACCTTCTCACACTTTGTAGCAATTTTTAAAAAGTATGTTTTTATTGATTTCAGAGAGAGGAAAGGAAAGGGAAAGAGAGACAAAAACATCAATGATGAGAAAGAATCATTAGTTGGTTGCCGTCTGCACGCCTCCTAATGGGGATCAAGACTACCGCCCGGGCATGTGCCCTGGCTGGGAATGGAACTGTGACCTCCTGGTTCATGGATCAATGCTCAACCACTGAGCCATACTGGCTGGGCACCTTCTTATACTTTGGAATCAGGTTGTACCCCACTGTCCTCATTCCTGGTCCCACATTTATTTTTTTTTTTTATCACAGCAACCACTGGAAACCCAGCTTCTTAAGGCTATGACACCATCGCAAAGAATGTAATGTGACCTAATGTTGAAACAAGGAGCCACCTGCAGCCAGTCGCTCACATGGTGGTGTCTGACAGATGTGGAACGCTGTTTACCTGGACAGTTTTAAACTTCCTACGTGTGTGCTTCAGTGTTCAGGGTACCTTGGCCCACAGATTGGAAACCATGGTGGTAGAAGATCTTATTCAAGCCCTTTTGTTAGTTTGCATTTTTATATATTTACTAGAGACCCAGTGCACGAAATTCGTGCATGGTAGGGTCTCTAGGCCTGGCCGGCAATCAGATGACAGAAGAGAAACAAAAGAGCCTGGGTCCTTGATATCTAGTTAAGCTGCCAAACCAAACATAAGACCCATAGCTTCTGGACTTCATGGTGTGCAGTCTATGCAAATCCTTACAGTTAAGCCACTGTGGCAGAGCGTTCTGTTACTTGCAAATCACAGCATTTCAACTGATACACGTGTCTTCGTCTATTACTAGGGGCCATGGCTTAGCTTGGTGAGTGATCAAGGAAAGGATCCTGACTTTGGGGAATGTCATTTTGGGCCTCAAGGAAATTGACTGTACGCTTCTTGATTGAGTCATAACTTTGACTCCAAGGAGACACTGATTCCGCATTGTCCCAAGTTTCCAGTGGGTGGTGCTACACATTCTTGATCACTGAGACTGATATTCCCCAGTTGGTTTTGAAATAGTTGCTTATTCAAATAGACGGATTTGGAGCTCCTAGAAAGCCATGTGGGTCACAAGGGGCCAGCATTGCTCATACCAGCCAAACCTCACTTCCCCAGTTTTGTAAGATTGATTAGGGGACAGCCAGAGTACACATTCTTGTACGTGAAGGTGTTTGATGGAGGCTTGGGGCTGGATATAGAAATGTGGGTTGAATAATAGCCCAGTTTTAGTTTACCTCTCTTGATCCATTAAGTCCCAGCTATTTGTTTGTTTAGCAAACACTTTCATAATACTATGTGTCAGGCCCTGTTCTAAGAGCTTTTACAATATTAGCTCATTTAATCATCACAACAATCTTATGAGATAGCTGCTATTGTTATTCATACTAAAGAGGTCTGATCATTGATGTCAGCCTCAATGGAGTAAGTAGTGGCAGGCCATAAGGCCCTGCTCTTAATCCTATTTTCTATTAAACCTTTTTAAGAATCAGGGACTTGGGCCCTGGCTGCTGTGGCTCAGTTGGTGGGAGTGTTGTCCCGTACACTGAAAGGTGGTGGGTTCGATTTCTGGTCAGGTTGCAGGTTCAGTCCCCGATAGGAAGCAACTGATCGCTGTTTCTCTCTCACGTGGATATTTCTCTGTCTCCCTCCCTCTACCTAAAATTAATTTTAAAAAAAAGGAATTAGGAAACACATGTCCATAGTTTAGGACTGCCAGAGTCATCATATGCTAGATAATTTCAATGGACTGGAATCTTAGGGTTGAGACTATCCAGCTGAGATTTAATAGGATTATGTATAAAACCATGCACCTTTGTTTTTTAAAAAACAATTCAAAAAACAACTCCATTGTACAAACACAGAGGGGAACATGGGTGGCCACATGGCAGTGCATGTGATAGAAGTCCTGGATATGTTAGTTGCTTGCAGGCTCAAGGTGCTAGCTTTGCAGTGTGGTCACTTAATAGCAAACCAGACCCTTTGTGTGTGATGCAAGTGGGGTGTCCAGGAAGGGGTAGGAGAGACCTGGGACCCCCTTTTCACAGTTGATACCACTCTGAGTTCTCATCTCTTTCCCTGTCCAGCTGAGTAGTCCAAACTAAGCCAGTTAACCCCTCTGACTCACATTCTCCATCTGCCCAAATGAGATGGTGCTGTCTGTTGTCTCGGGGATTATTATTATGAGGCTTGGGTGCAGTAAAAGCTCTAAAGGGTTTGAGGAAGTGAGTTCACTATCCAGGTAGATGGAAGAGGCTGGAATTAGGTGGTGAGGTGGAGAAGGAGCCACGTGCAGGAGGGAGGAGCCAGGCCTAGGTTGCAGAGACTTCCTTGAGGGTCATGCTCCCTCTGGGGAAGAGGCAGGTGATGTAAATGACCAGAACTAGGACCAAGTGAGATGACAGGGGTCTGTGAAGCATGGATGGAGGTGAGCCTGTCTGAATTGTGAATTCTAATTTGGTATAACCATTGTAGACCAAATAACAGGCACCTGTGGAGCTATATTTGACTTAGGGAACCCAATTTGCAGCCCTTCGGTTAGACAAGTAGGTAAAAAAGGACTTGGAACTGGCTGGTGTCTTATGAATGAGTGCGTTGCAGAATGACTGACTCATACTGATTCCTGGGTCCACCCATGGAAGTGGTACATGCCCAGGTCCCAGGTCAGAGACTCAGGCCACCAGATTCCATTTCTTCTCAGATGTGAATCCCTGAATCTTGGAAAGGCCCTGATGAGTCCTGCACACAACCCATGAAGTTATCTCCTCAATGTCCTCTGTCCAGGTGAGCTGTCATCAGGTAGGAGGCACCACTCCAAGCTCTCTCTAGCAACTGGGGACTGCTCCAGGCCTGGTGATGCTCCAGTCCTGTTCCCTGCCCAGGAGAAGCACCTGAAAGGCTCACCCCAGGAGGGATCAGGCCAGGGGTTGCTTGGCTTAGGCTGGTTTTCTTTCCTCCTCCTCCTCCTCTCTCTGGGGTTGTGATGGGGCAGCCTAGGAGCCAGCTCCCCTTGCCCATCCCACCCTCCTCAGGGACATTGGGCTGGACGTGACATTGGGAGTTCTGTGGAGCCTGCTGGCTTTGGCAAAGTTGATTGGGACCCACATGTCAGTCTAGGCCACTTCCTCATCACCGTAACTCTGAGCCCAATAACAGGAGCCCGGGAATGTGCTAGCGCAGGCCTAGGGAGCGCACTCCATTACTCTTTTATTCACTCGGGAGATTTATGGGACCTATCTCCCTTCCCTTTGTCCACATGCGAGGCCCTATAAGTCATGTCCCCAGGCTGACAGGTCACAGGCCTATGCTGCTGCTCTGTCACAGTGAGTGATGCTGGGGGTGATTGAAAGAGAGGAAGGGTGAGAGGTCAGCAGCAGATGGCATGATGGGAGTTTGGGATGTAATTATCACCCGTGTGACATACTGCTGGGCTGCTCTCCCCCTTCTAATAATAGGTATACACACTTGGGTGGGTGCAGCTCAGAGAGGGGGAGGGGGATGATGCTCAGAAGTGCTGGAAGGATCCGCTGGAACAGGCTCGGTGTCACAGGCCTCCTGAGTGAGCTTAGAGCACCCAGGGACAGAGGAGCACGGGTGCCTCCCGGGTAGGCAGCACCTCCCTGCAGAAAGAGGGTCCCCCAAGCCCACAGTGCAGTGCCTGGAATGGAGGAAGCACTGTTTGCTGTCATTATTGTTATTGGTTTGCAGGAAACTGTGAAGGGCACCCACAGATAGAGCAAACTCAGAGGGTAGCTGGAAAGTAAAGTCGCCACAATGCCCTGCGCTGAGGGCTCCCTCGTTCCCTGGACTGCTTGGCACTTCCACTGGCGTCCAGTCAGGGGTTCCCAGCTCTTGGGGTGCCCAGGGGATGTCAGGTCCCAATCTGCTCAGAAACCCTTCCTCACCCACTGGCTGCAGCATCTGGAAGTTTCACTCCAGAGGACCACTGCATCTGCCAGGAGGAGGGAGGGCCAGGCCCCGGGTAGCTGGGTCTGAGGGTGAGTTTTCATGGGAGTGGAAAAGGTCAGAAAGGGTTATGCTAGAGGTGGGTTTAGAGGTTCCTGAGGAGACCAAGTCTTGCCCAGAGTCTGAGTGGCTGTGGGGGGCTCCAGAGAAAATCCCTGGCTGTACAGCATGTCACCCAGAGCTGGCCACCCACTAAATGCAGAACAGTCACAGTTGGTTGGGGCACAGTCCTATCACCAACAAAGTTTTGGGTTCAATTCAAGTCAGGGCACATACCTAGGTTGCGGTTTTGATCCCCAGATCTCTCTCTCTCTCTCTCTCTCTCTCTCTCTCTCTCTCTCTCTCTCTGTCTCTCCTCTCTCTCTCTCTCTCTCTGTCTCTCCTCTCTCTCGCTCTCTCTCTCTGTCTCTCTCTTTCTCTCCCCTCTCCCTCTCTCCTCCATTCCTCTCTCTAAAATCGATGAAACATATCCTTGAGTGAGGATTACAATTTTTTTAAGTATTAAAATGAGAAAAATTGATCAAAGAGTGTGGCTTTCTTGGTGCAGACCTTGAAATTAGGCAGAACCTAATGTATTAGTCTGCTCGGGTGGCCACAACATAGGCCGTAGCCTGGATGGCTTAAACAACAGACCTTTTTCTCACAACCGGAGGCTGGAAAGTCCAAGATGAAGATACTCATTGATTTGGTCCCTGGTGAAAACCTTCTTCCGGGTTAATAGAGAGCCACCTTCTCACAGTGTCCTCCAGTGGAGGAGGGGGAGCTGGTGTCTCTTCTTGTAAGGACTTTGGTCACATCATGGGGGTCCCGCCCTCACCACCCCTCACTTAAACCTAATTACCCCCCACTGGCCCCACCTTCAAACACCTCCACTTTGCGGGTTAGGGCTTTAGCATATGAATTTATGGGGAGGGGCACAAACACTCAGTCCTTAACAGGTGAGTTAGAATCCCGGCCATTTACTTGTGGCTTTGGCGAATCATTCTTTCAAACTGTTTACTCAGCTGTAAAAATGGGGCTCACATCCCTCACTTCACTGGATTCTGATGTGTCTTCAAAGACCCCATGAGAAATGCCTGGCCTGTAAACGTAAGCCCCATTTAACTGATGACTTGAACCTTGCTTCCCTATTCGCCCTCCATCAAAGCCCCTCCCGCTTCATCTCCCTGCCAACTTCCCTCACCGCAGGCACACGACTTCCTGTTCGTAAGCTTCTACATTAGGGTTTGTGAAAGGCGAAAACACAACCTGTGTGCCAGGGTCCTCCACCCAAAGTCTGTAGGAATGAATATCTAGTTTAAGGAAGTTAAAGTATCGATTTCTTGCAATGAGGCAAAAGCGGGCCATGGGGAACTGCAGAATGTCTCAATAAGAAAGAGTTAAAAGTGAATTATTAGAGGAGTTGGACTCATGATAGGAGATTTGGGGGAGGGTTCAAGGAAGCATGGCTTGGCTCTGGGTTGGATGCTGTCAGGAAGATGGGGCAATTCTATGACTGGGTATCTTAATGAATCTTATCTAGAAGACAGGAATAGATCGAGGCTGAAGCTGTAACTGGTGAAGGAAGCAGCAGTCATCCAGTTGGCTCGGATAGGGGGAGGTTGGTCATTTTGTGCTTTGGGTAATGTTCTTGTTTTTGTCTGTGTTGGGACCCGATCTTGAAGAAGTCTTGTTTTCACCTTGATTCATTGCCATCATAGAGCAGCTTTGTGTGATGTGGGGCTCTGTGAAATTGTCTACAGTCACCAGGAAAGCACCACAGTCTGCCTTTGAGTACCAGGCCTACTTTCTGATGTGAAGACAGCCTTTTTTCTTTCTCATGTGTGAACAACTTGGAGGTCAGTCAGAATATTTGCCAGGTTCTTGATCACTCTGACTGGGTTGGAAAAAGAGGATGACATTAGCCTGGTTTCCTTCCCTTCTCTGTTCTTCTATCTTTGCCCAGAGAACTCCAAGGGCCTCCCTGCTGTCAAGCAGCCCTGAGGTGACAGGGTCCCCCAAAGGCCAGGAATCTGCATTCTTAGCAGCTGCCATGGCAGGTAGGCCTGGGATGGAAGTGCGTGCCAGGAGTCAGGGAGATAGGGAATGTTCTCTGTTGAGAAGGTGGGAATCCCATTCCCAGCCCAGTGCAGGACAGCATGAAGGTGGGAGTGAAGAATTTGTGGAGACAGACAGTGGTTAGAGAATCAATGCATGTTAGCGCTGCAGAGACCATTTGGAGCAATAAGGGAAGTATAGACTATTTTTATTTTATTTTTAAATATGTTTTTATTGGTTTTAGAGAGGAAAGGAGAGGGTCAGAGAGATAGAAACATCGATGAGAGAGGAACATCGATTGGCTGCCTCCTGCACACCCTTACTGGGTATCAACCCTGAAACCTGGGCATGTGCCCTGACTGGGAATTGAACCAATGACCTCTTGGTTCATGGGTTGATGCTCAACTCCTGAGCCAAACTGGCTGGCCAGTACAGACTAATTTTAGCTGCAGAACATTTTCTTCAAATGAAATTCTGCACAGAAACCATATATAACACAAACATAGTGGAGCCCCTGCAGTTGAATCAGAAGAGTTTGGTGTTCGGAGGCCTATCCATCCCCCTTCTTGAGCCCCTTCAGTGTTTCCTAAAGCATCTCGAGGATCCCTTAGAACTCTGAGGCTCGAAGGGATAAAATCCCTTATTTCACTCAACATTTCACTTTCTAGAAACCTAGAAAGGAGTAGTTACTTATCAAGGGAACTTCACTCTCACCAACATTCTAGATTCTCCTGAGTCCTCCATAACCTGGGGGATTTTGTTCACATCTCATCCCGGGATTTTTCAACAAGATTATTCTCAAAAACTTCCTTTTGGGAGACGTTGGTCAAAAGGTACAAAGATGCAGTTATGTAGGATGAAAAAGCCTGGAGATTTAATGTACCAGCATGATAACTACACCTAATGATACAGTGTTGAACACTGGAAAGTGCTAACAGAGTAGATTTCAGGTGCTCTCAACACACACAAAATGATACCATAGTAATCATTTCACTATCTATATTTATACCAAGCCATCATGTGTTACAACATAAACATATATACTTTTAATATATATAAATTTAAAAAAAATTACATCTCCCCTTGATGGTGAGGGGGCATGGTAGATACTTCTTGAATGCTGGAACTGTTCCATATCTTGATCTGAGTACATGAGTATATTATACATTGGATAGGGGGTTGCCTGATCTGGCTCACACTAGCTTATGAGTCAATTGTAGGCATCTCTTCCCAACTCTGTATTCAGTGACATAATGTTGGTGACTTGAAATCAACCATGGTGAGAATATTTGCACCATGGTAATGGGCAAAATAACAATCAGTCCCCCTCCCCACAGAGCCAGTCAAACAATTAATTAATAGCGTACAGCTGGTATATACATAAATAAATATTCATTGGACTGTATTCTAAAATTTGCTTACTGCATGTGTGTTACACCTCAGTAAAAAACATCTGTGGTCTCCAGATTCCTAGTTCCATGATTGCAACCTAAAATCACTTTACTGATTGTCTTTTCCCCCTAAGTTCTGTCTTGTTCACCATCCAATAATTAGTGGTGGCATGAAAAAAAAAGAATTTCCATGATGCTCATGTAGCTTAGGCTATCCCAAGAGTGTGCCTATCCGTGTCCTGCCTAGGTTTATGCTGCCAAGGGCCAGAGTGCCAATGGGAGTTCCCACCATGGTGCCTAAGCAGCCTAGAACTGGCATAGCTTCTTGTCCTTATTACTCTGCCATATTTGAAATATTTGCCATATTTGCTTTTTTTTCAGTTTTTCCCCCCTTCTTCGCTCCCCCAGCTAAATAGAATTTACTACTGTTTCCTCTCTGGCTCTTCTTCTGGCTCTCTACAGAACACTTACTTAGCCTGTTGAATAGATATTGGGAGTCATGTCTGCTTCCCCTGCAAGACTACAGGTTGTTTCAGAAGGACCATATCTTTTTGTCTCTGCATGGATGAGACTGTGAGGCTTAAAGCCGCAGAGGCCTATGGAATGAATGCAGTGTTCTTCAAGAAGAGAAAGAGAGTAGGTTTGGAGGGAGAATGAGCTGACCCACTGGCAAGGTCCCATGTTCCTGAAACAGGGGTGACTCTTCTGGAAAGGCCCGCATGGTTTGGGATGTGGCCCAGCCTGGTGGTGGGGGCTGACCAAGAAGCCTTTGGAGATCTTCTCCACCCCTGTACCCGCTCTTCGAAGCAGAGGACATGGCTGTGAATGTGAGCACCAAGTCAGAAGTCACTGCCACTGTGGTCGTCCTGGGTGTGGGCTTCCTGAGATCTGTGTGGAGACACTCCCATCCCCACACAATCTCTAGATTCTTCTGGGTGCTCCAGGCCCTAGATATTTTGCTCACATTGAATCCAGGTCTCCTTTCAACAGGGCCTTTACCCCAAATGTCTCCTTGACTGGGAGAGGGTCAACACTTGAGGGAGACAGTTCGATTGCTAGGAATATTCTTCAGCTTGACCTGGGTGGTGGCCACAGGTGGTTCTATGTGTAAGAAGTACCTGCACCTTGCACTTGGAATGCTGCATTCCATTCCACTCAATGGAAAAGTAAAAGAAACAAAACCAAGCTCCGCCCTCTGTTGACAAAGGCCCTGGATAAAGTGAGTAGCCACTCCTCCACCCCTCTGCTAACCGCCTCCGGTTCCTGCGCCGTTCTGAGCCAGGGGCCAGCAGGGACTGAGGACAGCTAACCCGGACAGAGAGAAGACCAGAAAAGCCTCTCAAGCTTCCCAGGGAAAGCGAGGGCTCCAGGGCGGGTCAGAGCACGGCGTTGGGCGTGGAGGGCAAACCCTTGGGAATGCGGAGGGCAGAAAGGAGTCGGGAAGAAAGACAGCGCTGGCTGACGGGCGGTGAGCGGGCGCGGAGCCAGTGCACTGACCGCGGCTGGTCTCCCAGGAGCGCAGGCGCTGGGGAGGAGGAGGAAAGGGGAAAAACAGCGTGACTGCGTCTGATCTACAGTGACGAGTACCAATGTTAACTGTCACCTCTCATCTCCAAACTAAATCACACCTGGAATTGGAGGCGCCGAGGAACTGATAGAGTCAGCCTCGCAGTGGAGACAAGTCAATCAGTGCGGAGATGCACGCCGAGACACCAGCTCTGCGAGGCCTGGCGCCTTCATTCATTCTAGGATTTACACTTGTCAGGCTGCTGCCTGGGGGTGCGCAGGAGGAGGGGTGCGCAGAAGGCTGGTCTCACTTCAAAGCTCCACTTACAACGGGATGACTGGCGGCTTCTCCCCAGGGGGCTCAGCAGTCTGGTTCCACTTCCTCTTGCTCCTCTTCCACTTCTTTATGCTGTGGGTCGTTCCCCAGGGTCAGTGGACAGTGATCAGGACAGCTGGGTGGTCTCGGGGCCAGCGATATTGGCAGCCCAGCAACCCTTGTCACGCTGGGAACACATGAGGGGGAAAAAGAATTCCGACCTGGGCACCAGGTCAAGTGTTTGGCGGGAACAGTTGGGCCTTGTGGGGGAAGGAGGGATAGATCTCAATTGGAGCAATTCTGTGGTCAGATGAAATGGAAGAGATCTTTATTTTCCCTTCCATTCATTCCTTTACTCATTCAATAAGTGGTATTGCACCAGGCTAACTGAGAATTCAACAGAACCCCCTCCCCCATCCTGCAAGAATGGGGGCATTAAAGTGTTAAAAGTTCCAAGTTTACTGTTTCTGTCTTAGAATTAGTGCATTAACCTACAGCCCCCTACCATGCCTCCATCTCTGGCCATAGTCTCATAATCCTCAGCACAGTCGTTTATAAAAGTGATTTTTCACATCTAACTGTGCTAAGTGCCAAGGAAAATGCCTGAGGATATACATTCCAGATGGAGAGAAAACCGTTGCGTTTCCATTGCTGTTCAAACATTATTTTATTTTTGTCACTATGAAAGTAATATAAATGTATTACAGAAAACTTTCACCTAAAGATGAAGTTGGTATTTTATATGCTTCCTTCCAGTCTTTTTTTTCTTATATCTCTTTAACCCCCCCCCCCAAAAAAAAGCCATTAGTATGTCCTGTGTCACTGACTGTGGAGTTAGGATGGATGCATCATTTTCTCCTCTGACCCCCATTCAGAGTGGCCCCTGAGAACAAGGCTTCATTCTGCTTGGTGCTCAGGCACAGACATGGTGATACAGGCATTTGGCAGGCTGATCTCTTAATCCAGATGGGTGTAGTCATTTGAAACTGAAAGCAGCTCCTTTTTATGTCGCCTGCTTCTTGGCATTAACTTCTCTTTGATGTAATTTTTGCTTCCGATGCTCTCTCCCTTCATGGGTTAGATTAGTGTGAAATTGGCCTGGTTCCTCCAGAGACGCAGTGTTAAGCTTCAAATGCTTGGTCCTTATTGGAAATCCTTAACCCACATCAGGAGAGAAAAGTGGCCGTGGTACTTGGGAATGCATAGGGTGGGGGTGGAGGATTGAATGTAGGGTAAGAGGAAGAGAAGTGCATGTTGGCAAGAGGAGGATGGGAAATTTGAGATTCTTCCTATCAACTGCTACAGATCTGCTCACCTTAATCTTGGTGGGAGAGGGGAGGAATGGATTTTAGGGAACTTGAAACATGGTATCTACCAAGAAATCCTGTTTAGTTGGCTGGGAGGTCTGGTTGGAGCTGTCCAAAGATCTTGGTGCTGAAAGGAAGAAAGAAGGGTGTTGGTGTTTGGGAAAGTAACAGGGCAATGTTACACACCTCTGTTTAGATCCCTGGGTTATGCCTGCTCCTATGGGTGTTCCACTTAGGACCTTGAAGTTCATACCAGACACAGTCATGAGGACTGGCAGGAGTGGATCTCTTCACCAGTTCTGCCCTGCTCTCTTGCCTACTTCCCATGAGGCAGAGAAATGGCAACTTGTAAATTGGACCAAGTTGCTAGAGGGAGGTACTTCACTGCGCATCTAACCCAGGGAGAGGTCACTCTCCCCCATTTTAAAAGCTGAATGAGGGTGGGGGTCCTGCTGTGATTTGGACTGTTCCAGAGGGAAGAGATGCTCCAGGTTTGTGATCACACCTCCAACTTATTCCCCTGATAGCAACCTCAGGCCTTTTGTCCTTAAATTCAGATTGCTACTGAGGATATCACTGGAGGACAGAACTAACAACCTGGTTCATGCTGTGCACACAGGCAGGGAACTGTCTGTCTGTCACGGTGTTCTGAGGGAACTTCAGACTCTCCATTCAAGGACAGTTGAGCTCTAGACATTTCTAGTTTGTTTACAACCTATATATACTTTCCCCCTGCAGTCCCCATCCAACTTCCTCTGCCAGACTAGCCTTGACCTTTACTTGTACCCAGCTTCTGCCTCAGTTGCTTTTCTTCCCCACAATGCCTCATTCCTGAGCCTTGGCCCAGTATGTTCCCTTGGTCCGATCTCTGTTCCTTCCCCTCACTCCTAGTGGGCCCTTTTACCCACCTTCTCACTCACCTGGCTCCTGGGCTTCCTTTGCTCCTCCCCCCATTGCTTCTCACCCTTCCTCTCCTCCTCCCCCATCTCCAGCTTGGCTCACTTGTCCCACTCTGGGCCTCTATATGGTTTTCTGTGCAGTGGAAGGGCCTTGGCCCACTTTGGTTTAGCCTTGTGCCTCCTTGTACAAGAAGCCTCCTCTCTCCTTCTTGAGTCCGCAAATCACTCCTTCCATTGTCAGCTGGCAAATTGGTTTATCCTCCCCCCAACCCGGGTTTCATTACCTTGCCGAAATGAAGCGATATCTCCTCGGTGGAGGCTTCCGTCCCTGCCGCCACTGGCATAATAAATGAAGACAAAGTGCCGGCGGCAGAGACCATCTCTCCCACCGCACCACCAGCCGCTGCCAGCTTCATTATTCGCTTAAGTTGCCGGAGAGAATTACTTAACCCTGACCCGTGTATTAGGGGCCTGTATTAATGCCGCGACAGGCGCCTCTTACGGCAGAGAACAATTTATTAGTGCCGAAACAGGCTGCTTTTCTCTGTCATTTTTCCAATCTGAGCTTTGAACACACATCATTAAACTTGTCTGACTCTCTCCCCTTCTCCATCATTCCTCTTTCATTTTTTTAAACAGAAAGCACCGTAGAGAATGGAGATTGTTCTGAAAACCTCCAAATACCTCTCCCTCTCTTTCCTCTCTCTCCCTTTTCTTTTTTCTTTTTTTCCTTGGTCTCTTTTTGGTCTTGGTCTCTTAGCTGGCGTCCCTCCTACGTTTAGAATCAGAATATGATGAGAGGGAACATGTGGTTCCTAGAAGAGAATCCAGATGTGGGAGTTGGGGGAGAGAGTGATCATAGCTCCCTGTCCCTAAGCCCTGAATCAGTTGTCTCTCCCTCAGAATCCCTTTCCAGAGGCAGCCTCTGCCTCCCTTTGTGCCTCCAGTTGGGAGTCTCTTATTTTGAAAATAGACATTGTGATACACTCTGGGAGCTAAAGAACCTTCTGGGAGGAAGGACTGGTCAGGGTTCCTATTTGTTGTGGAGACTTTATCATGTCCACATTTGGGAGAGAAGGCTGGGAAGGGTTTGGAAACACCTAGAGATGGCCATGCAGGGTCTGAGGTACCCTGAGCCCGAGTGCAGTGGCTGGCTACAGCCTGGGGAGTTGGCCATTGAGCTGTGCTCCCACATGGCTCTTCCTGATCAAGACAGAGTGTCTGTTTCTAGGTGTTTTTCATCCCTGGCTTCTTGGGTGGTGTTCTCTTAGCACCTGAGTTCAACCTATAGCTCCCACGTGTTGTCGGGCTCCTGGTCTTGGCCCTTGTGGCCTTGCACATGCTGCCCAGAGCCACATGGAGCCATTCTCTGATGTAGCGCTTGCCACTTCTCCCTGGTGACTGTCTCCTACTCTTCATATTGAGGACACATATGGCAACTGGCTTAGTTTTTGTTCCCCTGAAAGCAGAACTTGAGCAGACTTGGGTGCAGATCATCTGAGAGATGACAACAGGAAGCAGGAGTGAGGTGGAGAAAGTGAGGCTCATTAGGAGGAAAGCCAATAAAAGAGTGTGTTATCGAGAGGGCAATGGGGCTTGATGTCACCAGGCCTCTGAGCCAAGTACAGGGTGCTTCCCAGGATGATCTTTCCAGAAAGCCTGGGATATCTGTCCACAGGCTCCCTTGGCTGAAGGTTACCCTGGGGGTATAAACTCTCCCACACTTCTCCATCCAGCTTGTGTGTGGGTGATGGGTGCTGCTGGCACCATCTTCTTGGAGAACTCCCTAGGGCAGAAAACTGGAGAGGAATGTGAGTCTCCTCTCAAGGTGGGTTTTATTGGGCTGGGTTCACAGAGGCCTGACCAGCACAACTCTGGTTGAAATCAGAGGTGAGCTTCGAGGGTGCGAGGTGGCATCAACAGCATTCATTCCTGCCACCATCCCACATGCTCACTTCCTCTCACCATCCCTTCCCGCTCAGTCCCCCACCCTGGGGCCTCCAGCAGTTCTCAGCCTGACTAGGAGCTACAGACACAAATGATGTCACGGTTCAGACAGGGACATAAACAAGTGAGGCAGGATGGGGAAAATAAACAGGAACTGGTGGGGGACTGGCAAATTGAATCATGAGACAACCTTGCAAAGACAATGACATGATTTTTAAAACACATGCTATTAGACAAACCACCTGTATGGGGGTTAGGAAATTTGACCTACAGACTACCAACTTAGCATCAACTTAATGTCTTTAGAGAAGAGTTGACTTTTGCAAAGTTTTCACTCTTTTTTTGTTTGTTTTGTTTTGCGTTTTCCCAACTCTAGCTGATGGCTTGGGGGACTGTTTGAAAGTGAGTGCTGGGAAGAGGGCTAAGGGAGGCAGAAGAGCAAGGAAAGTCCATCTACAGGGCCAGTGGCTTCCCCCTCACCCCCCAGCCCGGTCCTTCCCAAATTCCCTGAGCTTCCAGATCCCCTCAACCCTTCCTCCCTCTTCGCTCAATAGCTCTTGAAAGTTCTCTAATCACCTCTGTGCTTCCTGCATTAATGAGCCTCTCATCTCACTGATGGCAATCAGAATATTTGCTTATGAAAGGGACACGGTTAATAACACGATTGCTCCCCTCCGCCTTCTTCCTTCCTGGGCTTCCCCCTCCCCTTCCCTCGCCTTCCACACAATTCTCTCAATTAACGATAGGCAGAAATTAATTTTTCCCCTCGATCGAAACAATTGCAAGAAACCGGATTGCCAGCTTCGCTTCTGATAGAGACTGCTCCCAGCAGAGTGGAGAGAAAGGAGGGGAGATGGAGGAGATACCGCGGCCCTATCTGCAGGCACAGGACAGAGTAATACAAATGTTATCCTTAGAAATGTACTTAAAGAGGATATGTTTATAATTCGAAGGGGATTTTCAGGGGCTCTCCTGCCCTCCCTCCCTCTCCAGGGCACGCCACTCCACTCAATGCTGGATAGCAGAGCCCAGGATTTGTTGGGAATTTTGCTCCTGTTGCCTCAATGGGTGAAGTGGGCCTGGAGTGAGAAGGGAAAACCAGGTTAGTCTGGGGGTCGCCGTCAAGGTTCAGGGGCCCAGGGCTCAGGGCACTACTGATAGTGTTCACTCTGTAGCCAAATGCCAAGCACCCGACTTCAGATCTGGGTTGTGTGGCTTTTCAGGTGAGGGCTTGGATTATTGGCCATCTTTTATCATCCCTTCTGTGCAGACCTGGACTTTCGCCTTGGGCTTCCCTCCCAGCCCGTTCTCCCATCCAGGTAGAGAGGCAGGGGCCAATCGTATCCTCGCAAAATAGCTTTAAGAACAGATTCTGGAGCCAGAAAGTGCGCGTTTGAAACCCACTTCTGTTGCTTAACCGCTCTGTGATCATAGGCAAGGTACTTAACGTCTCTGTGCCATAGTTTCCTCATGCAAAGTGGGAATCACACCTACCTCAGAGGGTTGTTATACTTAGGGTTGTAAGAACTTAGGACAGTACCTGATTGGGAGCAAGTGCTATTTAAATATTTGGTTAAAAAAAGAAAGAAAAAAATGCCTATACTCCTGTGGCAGTCGGGAACTTGTTGATGCTTTCATCCACATTTACTGTCCTCTGGTCCTCTGGAGGACCTAAACATTTCAGGTTTTGTGGTCTCTACGCTGGAGTTGTAAACAACTATAACATGGGCAGAATTCACTATGAAGAGTGGTGTGTGAAGGGCTATGGGATTTCAGAAGGAGGAGGGAGGGAAATTCTGGCTGAACAGGACAATCAGGGTTGGCTTCACGGAGGAGGTGGCATCTGAGCTGAACTTTTAAGAGTAAGTTCAATTTCTATCAGTTGAGAAAGGCTGCTGCAGGGTAGAGGGGACTGAAAGAATGAGAGTATCTAATTGTAATGACACAAGTTAGGAGGGAAAATTGGGGAATTGCGGGGGGGGGGGGGGGGGGGGGGGGGGGGATTATGGTTTTTTTTTTTTTTTTTTTTTGGTCATCTCCACCCTTCCGTGTTCACCCGCACCCGGTCCCAACTCTCCTCTTCCTCTCAGCATCTAAGAAAGATTAACTTCTCTCAGTGCGAGAGAGAAAGTTATCATTAGCAAAGAATTAAGAGTGATTAATGATGCTACCCTCCCCCCACCGGCCTTATCTGGTGGCGATGAGCTGGACGAAGCGGCGGGTTGGGAGGGGGAAGAGAAGGAGAGGGGGAATGGAAAACAATAAATGTTCAATGCAAGGAAAACGGGGCGCAGCGCCGTTCCCACTTGTTAGATTGAAGGCTCCTCTCCAGAGGGGGGAAGGCTCCAAATTGCTAATTAGCACCTCTGAAAAGACCCGTCTCTGATATGCGCGTCGCTGAAAGGCCGCAGTTAATGAAGCTGCCGCGAGCCCGCTTCCCTTTGACTGGCCTTCATCCCTCCTCCGAGCCCGGGGCTGCGGGAACAATGAGGCGGGGAGCGCCGGCTCCCCCAGGCCTCGCCGGGACGGCCCGGGCAGCGCGCGCGGGGAGCGGCGTGGCGCCGGCGCAATGTGGAGGGGGAGATAAGGCCGAGCAGAGGGAAGAGGCTCACTCCCAGGGGCCCAGGGAAAATTTGCAGTTATTATGAAGGAGATGAGACAGATTAAAAGCCCTGTGTTCGCCGCTTTGCCCCTTTATTTAGTGGCTTCATCTAGGAGATGAAAGAAGTTGGAAATGACTTTCTCTGCTTTGCGCGGCAAGAAGCTTCATGGCACATTTCTTGACTTTATTCCTTCTTTTGTTTCTCCGCTTCTTGCCTTTAACCCCTGAAAGGCCTCATGCTGCAGCTGCAGACACTGGAGACAGGGGAACAGGACTGGCAGGGCCTCCCCCACTGACCACTGGATGCTGACCTTGGAGGTCTATGGCTGCTGGGTGAGCTCAGGGCATTGGCTGAGCTCTGGAGAGATGAGCCTGCACTGCCTGGCAGGCCCCAACAGGAAGCTGGATGACTCATTATCCAGATGGGTTAAGTAGCCGTTCTCAACCTGTGGGTCCCGACCCCTTTGGGGGTTGAACGACCCTTTCCCAGGGGTCGCCTAAATACATCCTGCGTATCAGATATTTACATTATGATTCATAACAGTAGCAACATTACAGTTATGAAGTAGCAACGAACATAATTTTATGGTTGGGGGTCACCACCATGTGAGGAGCTGTATCAAAGGGTCTCGACATTAGGAAGGTTGAGAACCACTGGGTTATAGAGGCTTCCATAATGCCCTGGGCCTGTTCCCAGAGAGCAGTACTGCATTGTGCACAGGGACTTCACAGCCAAACCACCTGGGTTCAAACCCAAACTCCACTGCACATCAGCTGAGACCTCAGGCAAGCACTTCTCTGTGCCTCAGTCTCCTATCTGTAAAATGGGGACAACGATAGTAATACTAATACCGCCCTAACTGGTTTGGCTCAATGGATAGAGCGTCTCCTGCAGACTCAAGGGTCCCAGGTTCGATTCCGGTCAAGGGCATGTACCTTGGTTGCGGGCACATCCCCATGAAGGAGTGTGCAGGAGGCAGCTGATCGATGTTTCTAACTCTCTTCTATCCCTCTCCCTTCCTCTCTGTAAAAAAATCAATAAAAAATAAATATATTAAAAAATAATAATACTAATACCTACTTCATAGGTAGGGTAGACTGACTTCATGACTGTCCCTGACCTTTCATGCCTCTCTGTAGCTACACCCTTTGTTAGTGCCTTTCTACACTGACTCTGGGCTTGGCCTTGTCACTAGCTTTGCCCATTGGGTCAATTACAAGCTTGATTCAAGCAGAGGCATGAAAAAGTGCTGTGCGTTTCTGTCTTAGAATGTACACCTCTGTGAGTACCTCTCTTAGAATACTATCATAGTCATGAGTACCAGGGCTAGCCTCTGGTCGTGAGATGCCTGTGCCAGCCTCATGGAGCCATGTGGCAGACATGGAGGAGAACCAAGTTGTCCCAGACAAATACAGACTAGAGCAGCCAGCCTCTAGCGGACTGCAGGTACATGAGTGAGCTCAACTAAGATCTGCCAGTCCTAGCCCAGATGGGCAGGACTTTCCAGCCAGCCAATGGGCTTGTGAAAAATAATATATGGATGTTGTTTTAAGCAAAATGTTAGAGTGGCTTATGTAGCATTATTATGAAATAGGTAACAGATACACAAATTGATGCCTAGAAGTTTGATGGGTTTGGTATTGGAAAGCAAGCAGAAGTCAGCATAGATGATAGAGAAACTGCTATAGCAGGTTGGGGAGAAGAAATTTCTGTTCTTTAAGCTACTTAGTCTGTGGTACTTTGTTATTATAGCTCTTGCAAACTAATACACTAACCATATCAATAATCATATTACATGTAAATATTCCAAACAACCCAGTTCCCTACCCAGCCAGAACGGTGCCTACTTGTCCTTTTAATGGATAAATCTCGAGAAGAGCCACATTGGAGGAGTTGCATTTGGTCCTAATGTAGATCAAATCACCCTAGGCTCCCATCCTGATGTCGTGGTTGAAAGAGACTGGGTATCTGGGATAAGGTGTAACATTTTGCATGTGGGAGGGACATGAATAAGCATGACAAGAGGGAGGGCTGTGGTAAGATGATGCCATTAATGTGCCCTGCAAAAAGATATTCCAAGTCCTAACCTCTAGTACCTATGAATGTTAACTTATTAGGAAATAGAGTCTTTGTAGATGTTATTAAGATTACTGGATTGGGATGGTCTTCGATCCGATGGCTTGTGTGCTTACAAGAAGAGAAGAGACAGCCACGCTGCCATGTGATGATGGAGGCAGAGATTGGAGTGATGTATCTATAGGCCAAGAACCACCGGAAACTAGGAGACAAGGATCCTTCCATAGAGCATTTGGAAGGAGCACGGCACGGCTAACACTTTGATTTTGGGTGTCTAGCCTCCAGAGCTATGAGAGAATACATTTCTGCTAGTTAAAGCCACCCAATTTTGGGTACTTTGTTACAATAGCGGTAGGAAATTAACACACAACCTAATGGCCCCTGCCCTGACTGTTCCCTCTGCCTGGAATGCTTGTCCCTGAGAAGGTTGGTTGGCACATCCCCTCCTTTCTTCGTGGTATTTGCCTAGATGAGCCCTTATCAGGGAGACATATCACAAATAGCAGCAAGTCCCCAGATCCAGCACTTCTTTCCCCCCTTCAAAGCATTTCCACCACCTGACAGTTCACATACTGATCCATCAATTGTTTGTCTTCCTTCCCTGGAATGAAAGAACCCTGAAGGCGGGGGCTTTTGTCTATGCTGTTCACCAGTGCATCTTCATATCTAGGACATGGTAGGCACTCACTAAATATATCCTGATTAAGTGAATGGATGTGGGTAAGGCAATACCTGCCAGACACCTCCCAAAAGGGGAGGAGAAAGTGTAGTAAAAAGACATCTGACTTTGGAGTCAGATGCCTAGTTCCAATCACAGTTATTTCATACCAGCTTTGTGACCCTGTTTAACCTCTCTGAGCTTCAGTTTCTTCATCTGTATTAGAACAACAGCACTTATATTAAAGGATAATTTTGAGGATTAATTAAATGATTTTGTCAATAAATAATGGCGGATATAAATATCTTTGTATAATCCACATATGTCTAGCAATTAATATATATCATATATGTATGTATGTTTTGCTATGTGTATTCAATGTGGTAAACACATTTGTTTTAGAAGCATTATAATTTTTTAAAAAAATTTATCTTTATTGTTCAGATTATTACAATTGTTCCTCTTTTTTCCCCCATAGCTCCCCTCCTCCCATTTCCCACCCCAACTTCTGACCTTGCCCCCCCACTGTCCTCATCCATAGGTGTACAATTATTGTCCATTCTCTTCATGTACCCCCAACACCCTTAACCCCCGAAAATTGTCCATCCACTCCATTCTATGCCTCTGATTCTATTCTATTCACCAGTTTATTCTGTTCATCAGATTTTTTATTCACTTGATTCTTAGATTCACTCGTTGATATATATTTGT
>PVJC01015225.1:0-2500 GCA_004026665.1 Murina feae
CCCATGAGGGTGTGGCCATCCTGGGTGAGGGGCTGACGGCTGTTTGCAGGCTGGCCATGGACTCCAGTGACCCAAGCTCCCAGCGAGGTTGGCTGGAAGCAGTTATCTGGGATTAATTTATGTTCTGTAATTGAAACTTCATAGCCTTAAGTGGAGGTGACAGCCAGCCAGGGCAGGTGGGAAGCTTGGCTTCCTCCATCACCAGGGCAACCAAACCTCCTGCTTGCTCCAGCTCCATGGCTGCCGGCTGCCATCTTGGTTGGGTAATTTGCATATAGTAGCTCTGAATAGCCAGCGGGCGTGACTTTGGCATAACTGAGTGACACCAGTTTGCATGTTTCTCTTTTGTTAGTGTAGATAGTTTACTTGGAATGAGATATAACCGTATTTCAGCACAGCTTTCCATGTTCCCAGAAGAAAAACTATGCTGAACTCTGTTAGCAGAAGAATGAGCTGAAGATCCTGCTTCTCTTCCACATGCTGCTTACTGTGTGTGTGATATTTCATTTGAGGTTTTCCTTGTTTTGTGATCTACAGTGGCCTAGACCTTCATGGCAGTATCTTATAATCCTTCCTACAGATCTTTTGTTGTCAGACAATTGCACAGAACCATTTTATGTGCAACACACTTTTGTAAAGGGACATCCACCTGACACCACAATCAGCATTCAGTTCCTCACCATTTTTTTTTTTTATGTTGTTGGCATAAAATGGATGATGAGGAGACTAATTCTGAGCAGAGTGTGTATGTACCAGGAGAGTCAGGTCAGTACTTTTAAGACAGTCCCAGCAACCCAGAAGACCCATCTTTTTCTCAATCTTAAAAGATATTTTGCACCTGACTGAGTTACAAGCAGCATACTTTGAGCAGAAAGCCTTCGTCCATAACATTTATGTGTGAGAGACTTCTCTTTGAGTGCAAACACTCATCAGTAACAGAGAGGTGCCAGTTGACAGAAGCCCTGGAAAGAAGATATAGTCAGGGCCTCATGTGTGTCCCAGTGCAGCTTTGACTTAATATGGGTGCCTTCAACCATTAGGGAGGTTGGGAAATCCTTACCAGCCATCTCAGGCATTCTCCAGCACTAGGTCACTTTGAACACTGAGGAGCCACACACTGGTTGTGAGATTTCATAGTAATTTCTCAGTGGAAGAAGTCATGACGAGGAGGTGAATGTGAAAAAGCTGCCAGCCACAACCAGAAAGTTGTTCAACATCAGGTTGTCTGCTCCAGAGAAGTGATTTATAAATGTAAAAATGTGGGAAAACTTTAGAAAAATCTTTAACCTCATTCATCATAAAAGAGTTCACACTAGAGAAAAGCTATATGCGTGAACTAATTGTGGGAAGTCCTGTGTACTGAGAAAAAATGAATTCTGTATTCTTATTTCTGTTTGAGGAAATGATGGGTACTCTGAACTGTTAGGGTCTTCACTCTTCTGTCTCCGAGTAAGGAATGGACCTAACCATCATTTCCCCCAGACCACCATCCTAAGATGTGCTATGCCTCTCAGGGACATTGTGGTTCTCACATTGTGCTGTGATGAATTTTTTCGGGTAGCTATTCACCAACATGTAAACCACTTCCTGTGTATGGCTCTGGTTTATGATCTTTCTGTAAAGGTTTTTTTTTTTTTGTTGTTGTTGTTTTTTTGCATTTGTATCTTTATTGGTTCTATTCTCTACCCTGAATGAATTGAAAGCCCAATTATGATCTGTCAGTATGTAGAGGTGAAGAGTTATTGTGGGATCCCAAACTTTCATTGCTTCTGAAGGGACATCATGATGGTAGAAAATCACTCTTTGGCCATTATTTACTTATTTTGCATTTCTGCCCAAAGCCTTGAAAGCAAGATTATAGAACTTTATGGCTCTGATTTTCAGCCTCATCCTCTATTATTGGTGAAGTCAAAGATCACCCTGAAGAGGATGTCTTTGTTGTGCTTCTGTGAACAATAGGATTATATTCTTTGTTAACAGTATGTATGACATAAGTCTCAGCAAATGATCCATATGTCATGATGTACTACCTTTCATAGGCTGCTGTCCCTTGAGGTAAGAATCAACCACAGTTAGGGCAAAAGTACTGTTTGAATTGTGAGTGGTAGAGACTGCAGTAAATTAGTTGAAAAATGCCTCTTCTGAATGTTTTTCACAAATGTTGCAGGGTCTGTGGCTTGTGTAATGTTTGTGTACAGACATTCTCAGGACCCCCATACCTGTTTCCTGTGGCTGTAGTCATTGGCAGAGAAAATAATCTTACAATTTTGTAATTCTGCTGGCTCCTCTAGGATGTTTACCTCAAGGTTGATGCTCAACATACAAGAATTCAAAGGTAGAGGAAGGATAATGCTGTAATCAATCCCAGGATGTTTCTTGTAACCAGCCAACATTCCTGTGGATTCTGATGGTAATAGTCTAAATTGCTTGCCAATGTTTGTTGTGACTGTGGCAAGGCTGTTCCTCCCAGGATATGAGAACTGACATGCAACAAACTGTA
>PVJC01015225.1:7500-35363 GCA_004026665.1 Murina feae
AGTGTAATGTGCATTACCATTTTGGTGTCTTGGAGGGACAATTTGGAGGATAAATTGGTATTGCCTGACAAGACTAGTTTCAAATCCATCACATTCCCATTATGTGCAACATCTCTTCCTACCCTATGTACCTGGTACCCACTGTTTTGAAAAGGGGCAGTATGACTCACATTTGAGGCCTAGAGCACAGGTATGTTCTATCTGCTCATCTGACTTTATTGTTGTGGAGGACACAGCATCAGTAGGAATATGAGGAGAGATTGAGTTTGATGGGACCAAGGCCTATTATCTTCTCTTATGTGGGGAGTAGAGGGAGAGATGGATGTGGGGAATATGACAATCTTGGAATCGGAAGAGAGAATCTTATGGAATGTACTGTCCCCATTATGACAGGATATGAACTTGGAGGACGTGGCCATTGCCTTCTCTCAGGAGGAATGGGAGATCCTTGATGAGGCTCAGAGACATCTGTACTGCGATGTGATGCTGGGAGTGTTTGCTCTTGTATCATTTGTAGGTAAGACATTCACATTCTCCCAGTGTCCTGAAGTGATGCCCACTCTTTATTTATTCTCCAGACATTACACACACTCTCTCTCTCAAAGCCAGACCGTGGCTTGGCTTATTTCCCCCACTGTTTTGTCAAATGGGCTGTGGCTGCCAGTGCTGAGCTCTGCAGAGAGCCCTGAGCAATAGACTCCATATACCTCCCTAACACCAATTGCTTCAGAAACAGCAGGAACTGTCTGTGTGTCAGCAGTCTTAAAGAAAGCTTAATGGGTCCCTCCTGCTCTTCCACTCCCAGGGAGGGTGACTATATCCAGATCCGTGGCCTCCACTTCTGCACCTTTCCTTTAAGAAGACCTTGGTGAATGCCTGGTATCTTCTTTACATACATGAACCAGGGCTGTTCTTGTCAGATGCTCCTTAAATTTTTGTAATATTACTTTCCCTAAATACTATTTATTGCAAGCCAAATTGCTATGGGCCAGTGATGGCTACTCACCTCTGTTGTCTTTCATTGATACTCGGAATATTTAGTTTGTACATATTTCTAGAGAAGGAGGTTCAGGGAGAACCCCAATTTTCTCCAGGGTGAAAATATAGGATGGTCGCAGAGGATGGGGAGAAGGGTGACATAAGGATGGTGTTCAGATTGTACCAGGAACCAGCTCCAGTCCAACTGTGTTTGGTGCTGGTTCCAATAGCCACACCTCATTTATACTTTTTCTTTTCCAAACTTGACCCTTTACTGACTTGTCATTTCATCAGTGTCTTCCTAGCTCTGGCTATCTTCTTTCTGTCATTTTTATATCATGTATTGCTCTGCACATCTCTTTCTGAAGTATTCTACAACATGGACCTATGCAAGTGTTGTGAGGAGCATATTCATGCTTAAACACCCCTCAAACACCAGATACTTGTTTATTGAATTTTACTTGGAATGTGATGTAACCAATCTTCTGCACAGCCTGCCCATGTCACCAGCAGAGATCTATTGAATGCTGTTAGCAGCACGATGCACTGGACAGTCCGCTTCTCTTCCATGTGTTGCTTGCCATGTTTTTGCTCTATTTCTATTGAAATCACTCCTGTTTTATAATCTTCAGTGGTCAACAACTTCACAGGGGCCTCTTATTAAGCCATCCTATAGGTCTTTTATTTTCAGATAATTGCATGAAACCAATGTAGTATGTGCAATAAAGTTTTATAATGGGACTTCCCCCTATCACCAGAGTCGACATTCATATCTTCATCATGTCTCTGGTTTTAGGTCCTTGGCATAAAATGGAAGATGTGGAGGCCTATTGTAAGCACAGGGTATCTCTAGGAGATTCTCATGTAAGATCTTCCAAAACAGCTGCAGCCACCCAGAAGACCCATCTGTGTAAGCCGTGCTTCTCGGTGTTAAAAGATATTTTGCATCTTACTGAGTTACAAGTGGTTTCCTTTGAGAAGAATGTGTTCTTAAGTGATGCATGTATGAGAGACTTGTGTTTCAGTGAAAACCCTCACCGGCAACACAAGGATGCCAGTGAAGAGAAGCTGTGGAAAGAAGACATGGAGAGTGCCTCACTTGTGACAAGTTGCTGCTTCTACTTATCCAGGGTGTCTGCAGCTAGTAAGGAGGTTGGGGAAAATACCCTAGCCATCTCAGGACTTCTCCAGCACCAGACCACTCTTTACACTGAGGATCCACACAGTAACAATGACATTTCACAGGAATTTCTCAGTGGAAAAAGACATAACCAGTGGGTTGAATGTGGATCAATGGCTAGCCAGAAACAGAAAGTTGCTTTTCAGAAAGGTCTCCGCTCTAGAGATATGATTTATGAGGATAATAAATATGGGAAAGTGTGTATACAAATCTTCAACAACCTTGAACATGGGAGAGTTCACACTGAAGAAAAACCCTGTGAGTGTACTGGTTGTGGGACGATCTTCAGTGAAAGCACTGCTCTCGTTAAACACAACAGAGTTCACATTAGAAAAAAGTGGTATGAGTGTAGTGACTGTGGGAAGTCCTTCAGTTACAGGTCTGAACTGACTAGACATCACAGAGTTCACACTGGAGAAAAGCCATATGAGTGTAGTGAATGTGGGAAGCATTTCAGTCGAAAGTCTGAAGTCACTATACACCACAGAGTTCACAGTGGAGAAAAGCCATATCAGTGTAGTGAATGTGGGAAATCCTTCAGTGTAAGGTCTCACTTCACCCTACACCACAGAGTTCACACTGGAGAAAAGCCATATGAGTGTAGTGACTGTGGGACACATTTCAGTTCAAGGTCTGAACTCACTAAACACCACAGAGTTCACACTGGTGAAAAGCCATACGAGTGTAGTCACTGTGGGAAGCATTTCAGTCAAAGGTCTAAACTCACTAAACACCACAGAGTTCACAGTGGAGAAAAGCCGTATGAGTGTAGTGAATGTGGGAAGTCCTTCAGTCAAAGGTCTAACCTCACTCTACACCACAGAGTTCACAGTGGAGAAAAGCCATATGTCTGTAGTAAATGTGGGAAGCATTTCAGTCGAAAGTCTTACCTCACTAAGCACCACAGAGTTCACACTGGAGAAAAGCCATATGAGTGTAGTGAATGTGGGAAGCATTTCAGTCAAAAGTCTCACCTCACTAAACACCACAAAATTCACACAGGAGAAAAGTCATAAATTCGCAGGGAATGTTTTATTTTTCTCACTTACAAGAACACTTAAGGGGCTCTATGGGACCCTTTACATGACTGTAAAACCCTTTTATGGGAACATACACTCTGCTAGATTCCTCATAGTTTGAGGTACATGTGAGACTTTAAGGAGATGCATTGTATTTGCTAACATGCCCAGACCTACAACCCAAATGATGTCACTGTGTTTATTGCTGAAGAGATTTTACCTCTAACACCTGGCTCACCTGAGGAGTGTGCATCAGTCACAATCCCTGGGTGCTCAGGGAACTGTATTTTGTGTTCTCCCTTTTGTTTGAAGTAATTATAGTTCCTACAAGCTCTTCGCTTTGTCGTCAATTCATTTCTCTATGACTAGAATTGGACCTGACCCAGCATTCATCCAGAGCACCTGTTCTCAGGTAAGAAGTGCTACCTCTTTCAGGGACATAGTGGTACTCACATTATCCTTTGATCAATTTGGGGGGATTCTTATTCACCAACCTGCCAACCTCTTGCTCTCTACTCTGTTCAGGTTTCTGATCTTTTTTTAAAGGTGTTTTTACATATGTACCTTCAATTTTTGTTTCAATCACTGCCACAGATGATTTGGAAACACAAATGTGATCTGTCAGGATGTAGCAATGTTATGTTTATTGCAAATTTTAGTGGTCTGTAAGAGACAGCATAATGGCAGGAAATCACTTTGTGTCCAGTATTGGCTGATTATTTACTGCAGGCCATGCCCTTGAAATAAATACCACATGACTTTGTGCATTCAATTTGGAACCTGGTGCCTCGATTATTGGTGACAGCAAATAACCCTCTGAAGATCACTCTGCTTATGTGACCAATATGAATCATGTTCTCTGTTCACAGTATATATTTCATAAGCCTCAGCAATGTTTAGGGAACCTACTCTTCATGTACTGCAAAGGAGCCTTTTGCCAGGAAGTATGAAATTTCATAGGCTGCAGTCATTATTGTAAGATTCTGAGGTGGAACCACAATTAGGACAAAAACACTGTTTGAATAGTGAATGGGAAGACGGCAGTAAATTAGATGAAAAAGGCCTCTTCTGAACATAAGACCATGAATGTCCCAGGCCTGTGGCTTGTTTGATCTTTATGTACAGACATTCTCAGTATCTCCAGAACTGTTTTGTTTAGCTGACATCATCTAAACTAATAAAAGCGAAGTAGTAAAATTAACCGTTTCTTCGGGACGCCCCACAGCCAATCAGAACAATGTTATGCAAATTAGCCCAGCCAAGATGGTGGAGGCCCGGGCTGGCAATGGAGCAATTGCGCCAGAGCACACAGAGGCCAGGCCTCTGCCCTTGCGTGCTCTGGCGGTCAGTTCGGGCAGTGGCAGCGGCTGCAGGGCCGGGCGGCCTCCCAGGCCCCCAGTTCTGCAGTCAGGGCTGGCAATAGAGAGATGGGGCTGGGAATAGAGAGATTGTGCTGGCCCACACACAGGCGGAGGCCTGGCCTCCGCCTGTGTGTGCCCTGGAAGTCGATTCAGTGGCGGTTGGCAGCAGGGCCGGGAGCTGGCTGCCCAGGCCCCGGCCCTGAAGCCTGGGCCTGGGAATAGAGTGATTGCGCCAGTGGTTGGTTCTGGGTGGCCTTGGGTGAGAGCCGGCCCGGCCCTCGGCTGGGGCTGGCAATAGAGCAATGGTGCCCACGGTGGTTCCAGACAGCGGTGAGCAGCCACAAGGCCGGGAGCTGGCAGCCCAGCCCGGCCCTATGAGGCCTGGGAATAGAGCAATTGGGCCCACGCGACCTCAGAGGCTCAGTGGCAGGGGCTTGAGGTGGGTACCCCCTCGGGGTCATGCCCAAGCATCCTCTGCCCCCGTGCAGAGCCTCTGCCACAGGTCCAGCCACCTGCCTCCACCCTGGGGGCCTCCATGGGGCGTGTGTGAGCGTGTGCCTGGCTCCACCCCCGTGTGTCCGCTCAGCAGCATGGCTCCCCCAAGGGACCATGCACCAGTGTCCACCCCCTGGCCTGCCACCCAGCTCTGCACCAGGTGTGTCCCCTCATTGGTGGAGGCCCACCAGGTATGTGCGATGGTAGGCACCTGGGTGGAAATATCCACGCCTGCACTCACCAGCCATCCCACCCTCCAGTGCACGAACCCTGAGGGGGCTGTGGCCAGCCTGAAAACAGCCCTCAGCCCCTCACCCAGACTGGCCATGCATGCCAGCAGGTGGGCATCCCCCCCAGGGGTCCCAGACTGTGAGAGGGCACAGGCCAGGATGAGGGTCCCCCTCCTCCCCTTGCCGAGTGCACAAATTTTTGTGCACCGGGCCCCTAGTTGGTAGGTAAAATAATCTAATGGTATTGTGTATTTGCCTGGCCCCTGTAGGGTGTTCTCATAAGGTAGTTACTCAATAGGCAAGATGTGAGGGCTAGAGGAAGGATAATTCCGAAATCTGCCCCAGGGTGTGTCTTTTGTAAGCAGTCAGCATTCCTGTTGAATTTCATGGCAATTTTTTTATTCTTTTTTTTAATATATACTTTTATGATTTCAGTGAGAAAGAGAGAGAGAGGAAAATATCAATGATGAAAGAATATCATTGATCAGCTGCCTCCTGCATGCCCTGCTCTGGGTATTGAGCTCACAACCTCGCCATGTGCCCTGACCAGGAATTGAACTTTGACTTCCTTGTTCACAAATAGATGCTCAACACTAAGCCGTGCCAGCTGCGCTGATTGCAATAGTCTTCATTTCTTGCAAATATTTGCTGCCACTGACGCTAGGCCGGTCTTCCCAAGAAATGAGGAGAGAGATGGTAATATCTATATAGGGTTGCTATCTTAATTTTCTAGGGGATATCTAGGATTTAATATGAAACCACCTTTCAAGACTTTACTTAGGTATATGTATAACTGACAAGCAAGGAAATGCACTTTTCTAATGTGTACTATTTGGTGAGGTTGAACATGCAAATAAAGCTGAGAAACGATCACAGGTGAAATAGACTTCTCTGTTACCCACATCCATGTTGGGAAGAAAGTACTCTTACTGTTGTGAGTATGCCAAACACTCAGTTAATTCTCTTTTTCAAGTAACTTACATATTTTAAAATGTATTTTTTATTAAATTTTGCAAGGAAGGGAGAGGGAGAGAAACAGCAATCATCTGCCTCCTGTATGACCAATTATTGGGGATTCAGGAAGGCATGTGCCCTGACCTGGAAGGAAACCACTGGCTTTCAGTGAACATGATCACCTTAACAGGTCATCTGTCCAGAAGTTGTGTCCCCATTTTTGGCATCTCTGGTAGGTAGGGTAAGGCTGGCGTCTCCACAGATCCCAGAGCAGATAAGTGGTGGGAGAGAGAGAATGGGTGAAACTAGAGAGAAAGAGAGAAAAACAGAATAATCATATATGTGTCTGAGGGAGAATGTTTATGTGTCTATAGAGAAAAAATAGTTGTATATGTGTCTATGAGAGAGAGAAACAGAATAACTATGCATGTGTCAGAGAGAGAGAGAGAGGGAGAGAGAGAGAGGATCTGAAAGATAGGGTTCTGGATGAGTTTCTGTGTAAGAAATGGGGAGAGAAAAAGATTGACAAGAAGGGAAAAAAGGGGAGACAAACTCCACCTTCCCCTTAGGGGACCCCCTTCTCCTTCCCATGTAGTCAGCAACCGCAGCACTGAGTCAGGTGGGGTAGGGCGACCCCATTTGCGTTTCTCCATCTTGTGCTTTTCCTATGTCTGGGGCTTGTCCTTTGGAAGCCTTTGTCCTTTTGTCAAGAGTCACCTCATGAGACCCAACCCTGTGGCCCTGAGGGGTGAGATTAGTTGGAAGTATCAGAATGAACTCTCCCTTGTCCTTCTGTTGGTGACATCACTGATGATGGGGTCACAGCCTCCTGCCAGCCGCCATTTGCCCTCATTTCTCGAGGGATGTCCATCTGGCCTCCCCCAAGTTTATCTCCATGGCCCCCTGGGCCCATCGAGTATTGGAGTGACTCCACCTGGGAAGCATCTGTTGAGCCTGAGCATCTCCAGAAACATGTCTCCAGATCCTGAAAGATTAAAAGAGCCACCAGAGCCTGCAGAGGAAGAGGGTGTCAGGGAGCTGGTGTGGCTGTGGCCCCTCACCCTGGGTGTCAGACACAGTGGTTTTGACAGCATAGATGTTTGCCTCCTCTTGAAACTTTCCGATATTTTTTTATAGCGAATCTGCTGTTGCCAAACCAGTTGGAGACCCGAGAGAAGGGAATGCCACACTTCTTGGCGAACTCCTCTTTAGCCTCCTCTCTGAGATTCGGGTTACTCAGGTGGGAATAGAAATGCTCACTTAAGACCTTGGTGGCCTGTTTGCTGAAGTTCCAGTGTTTCCATCTGGCATCCAGGAACCCAGAGCACAGGATCATGCTGGCCTCGCAGGTGCTCTGCTTGAGCTGCATCTGGATGCACTGAACTTATGGTGTAGGATGCTCACCACCCACTCCATCTCCTTGGGTGCCATGGGCCCATGTGGCTCTGCTCCCTCAGCAGGTTCATGATGTGGCCGTGAACTCGTTACATGCCTGTCCATACCTCTCCAGCTCCGAGTGGTAGATGTGGCGAATCTGGGCGAGTTTGCTGCATAGTTCGAGTGTTCGATGGAGTTGTCAGCTGCTGCTGCTGAGCCCCCTGCTCCCCCTTTCTCAGGCCCAGCTAAACCTTCTGCCAGAAGCATGTTGTCCAAGTGCATAAGCTGGGTGTCCACCAGCTCCTCCTCCTGGGAACTTCAGATGCTGAGGCTGGTCTTCTCCTTGATTTCACACAGCACGCTAAAGAGACCTGGCTTCATTTGGGGGCAGTTTAGGGTGTGTTTCTTGGCCTGGGCCTCGTCCAGGCTCTGGTCTGTGATGGTCATTAACTGCTGTAGAATGTCCATGATGTCTTGCTTCCTTTGGCCTCCTGGGACACCCCCTCAACTCCCCCCTCTCCACCCCTACTGGTATGCTTGCCAGGGCCCCCAGGCTCCCCATCCACCAGCTCTAGGCCCCCCAGCACCCGCCTGGAGGGGGTGGCCCCAGCAGCTACTTGTACATAGTGGGAGGGGGACCCCCCTCCCTGTCCTGCCCCTCCACCACCTGGCTACTTCCCCCCAAACTCTCCCAGGCTGCTGCTTTTTCCGCCTCGCCCCCCGCTCATCTCTCCATCTCCTGGCTCCCCCAGGAGTTCACCCTAGCTCTGAAGGGAGACCTGGGGCCCCTCACAGGACACCCCTGCCTCCAGTGGTGGAGAAAATGGAGCTGGCGAGAGAGGAGGCCCAGGATGGGGTGTCTGTGTGTGAGAGAGAGGGAGCAGCCCTCCTTTCCTCCTTAAAGCTTCCATGGGGAGAAGGCATTAACCCCCAGCACAGGGCTCAACCCCAGCCAGGTGTTTGCTGTCCCCCCTTCCCTGGCCTCCCCGCGACCATCCTGCTCCCATTTCCTGCCCAGGACGCCCAGCCCAGTGAGGGTGGCCAAGGCCTATGCATTCTGGGCACTGCTGCTGCAATGCAGGAGTGCCTCCACCTCCGGACCATCCACCACTCCATTCGGGACCTGCCAACTGGCTGCAGCAGGTGTATCCCAGGCTGCAGCCAGTGTCAGACACTGGGCCCAGGTTCTCTGTCTCCCATGGACCATAGGTGAGCAGCTTCTCCATATCCCCTGTGATGCAGTGTGGGCAGCTTCTCTGGCAACGGCCCAGGATCACAGGGAAGGTCGCTTCTTGCTCTCCTAGGCTGCAGTCAGCCTCAGGCACTGGGACCCTTCAGTCTTCTCAGAACATGGGGTGGACAGATGTGAGGCAGGCAGCTTCTCCCAGGCTGCAGCCAGCATCAGGCACTGGGCTCTGGTTCTCTGTCTCCCCTGTGATGCAGTGTGGGTGGCTTCTCCAGCGGCTACAGCCTGGGATCATGGGACAGGTGGCTTCTTCATCTCCTGGCCTAAGCTAGCCTCAGGCGCTAGAGCCGGACTTGACTGTTTCCCTGACTTCTGTGTCTCCAACAGACCTGGAGTGGCCAGAGCAGGGAAGACTGCAACATAAGTATCTGGTCTATGGCCTCCACCATCTTTGTTGGGTTAATGCATATATCACTCTGGATTGGTTGGTAGGCATAGCTGGTGGACGTAGTTTAGCATAGCAGAATGAGGGCTAATTTGCATGTTTGTCTATTATTTTCTAATATAATAAAAGAGTAATATGCAAATGGACCCTCACTCCATTACACCCACAAGCCACACCCACCAACCAATCAGGAGAAAATATGCAAATTAACAACTAAGATGGCAGTGGCCACAGATCTGGAGTTGCCCCAGGCAATGGAGGAAGCCAGGGCCCTGTGGGCCCTGAGCTCTACTCAAAGCTACAAAGTTTCAATTATAGAAGATCAACAAACCCCAGAAAACTGCATCCAGCCAGCCTTGCTGGGACATTGGGTCAATGGGAGCTGTGGGCAGCCTTAAAGCCTGAAAGTGCCAATCAGCCTGTCACCCACGCTGGCCACAACCCAATGGGGTGAGGGATGTTCCTGTGGGGCTTGGCCAGCCTGGAGACAGCCATCAGCCCCTCACCCAGGCTGGTCAGGCATTCTAGCAGGTGGACATCCCCAGAGGGGTCCCAGACTGTGAGAGGGCATAGGCCGGGCTGAGGGACCTCCTGAGTGCACAGAGCAGCTGCAGGGTGGAACAGTGCAGGACCCAGGACCCATGAGTGGGAAAGAGGCGGCAGGGTTGGCGGCCTGCTTGGAGGCTCCCCAGGCCCTTTGTGGGGCACCGGGGAGTGCAAAGAGGCGGTGGGGGGTTGGCGGCCTGCTTGCCGGCTGCCCAGGCCCTTTGAGGGGCATCGGGGAGCAGGAAAGAGGCGGTGGGGGATCAGAAGCCTGCTTGGTTGGCTTCCCAGGCCCCTAGCAGGGCACCAGGGAGCGGAAAGCAAGACAGCAGGGTACCGGTGAGTGGGAAAGAGGCAGCGGGGGCGTCTCGGCCTGCTTGGTGGGATTCCCAGGCCCTTTGCAGGGCACTGGGAGCAGGAAAGCAAGGCTGAAGTGGCCGGGGTCCTGCCTGGCAGCTCCCCAGACCCCTTTGGTGGCACCAGGGAGTGGGAAAGGGCAGCAGGGGACCGGTGAGTGGAAAAGAGTTGGCGGCCTGCTTGGCGGCTCCCCAGGCCCTTTGGGGGGCACTGGGGAGTGGGCAAGCAAGCTCTTTGGGGCTGGGAGCCTGCTTGGCGGCTCCCCAGGTCCCTTCCAGGGATCAGGGAGCAGGAAAAGGCTGGCCTGACCACGAGGTGGGGTTTTCCCTGCTTCCTGGTGGCTAGAGGAAGATGGGCAGTAGGCAAGCTTGGGAGGCAGGCAGCACCCAGCCCTGGCCACAGCTCAAAAAAGAGAACAACATGCAGGGGAGGGCAAAGAGTCTGAGAGATCAACATAGAAGGGGTGCCTGCTCCAAGCCTCCACGGTGTGCCTGGGGGCAGGCCCCCAGCAGGTAGAAACACACAGGAGGACTGCTCCGAGTCTCAGATGCGGCTGGGGGCAGGTCCCCAGTGGCCACACACACACACACACACACACACAAAAGGCGCCTGGCAGACTGGGGCTATCATAGGACATCCACTGAGGGGTTCCAGACTGTGAGGGGGGCAGGCTGGGCTGAGGGACCCCACCCTCCCCCCGTGCATGAATTTCGTGAACCAGGTCCCTAGTAATTAATAAATAACAACACAAATATAAACTCTCCAAGGCCAGTATGCCTCATTTTGTTGGACGTGATCATGTTCACCAAAAGGCAGTGGTTTGATTCCAGGGCAGAGCACATGCCTTCCTTAATTCCCAGAAATGGTCATACAGGAGGCAGATGATTGCTGTTTCTCTCCCTCTTCCTTCCTTTCAACAGTTAATGACAATCCATCTTACATATATAAAATAGCTACTTGAAAAAGAGAATTAACTGTGTTTGGCATACTCACAATAGTAAGACTGCTTTATTCCCCACATGGATGTGCGTAATAGAGAAGCCTATTTCATCTGTAACAGTTTCTTAGCTTTATCCGTATGTTCAACTTCACCAAATAGTGCACATTAGAGAAGTGCAATCCCTTGCTTGACAGTTATACATATAGCTAAGTAAAGCCTTGAAAGGTGGTTCTATATAAATCCTAGATATCCCTCTGTTGTTAGAAAATTAAGATGGCAACCATATACAGACACGACTATCCCTCTCCTCATTCCTTGGGAGGATCAGCCTAACCTCAGTAGCAGCAAATACTGGAAAGCAGTGAAGACTATTGCCATAAGCTCAGCCTGTCTTGCTCAGTGTTTGGGCATTGATCTGTGAACCAGGATGTCATGGTTCAATTCCTGATCAAGGCACATGACAGGGTTGTGGGCTCGATCCCCACTGTGGGGTGTGCAGCAGGAAGGTGATCAGTGATTCTCTCTCTCATCATTGATATTTCTCTCTCTTTCCCTTCCTTTCTGAAATCAATAAAAAATATATTTTTAAAAAAACTATTGCCATCAAAATCAACAGGAATGCTGAATGCTTACAAAAGACACATCCTGGGAAAGATTGCAGGATAGTCCTGCCTCTATTTTTGACTTCTTGCCTGTTGAGCAAATACCTTATGTGAACACTCTAGAGGAGTGGTTCTCAACCTTCCTAATGCTGCGACCCTTTAATACAGTTCCTCATGTTGTGGTGCCCCCAACCATAAAATTATTTTTGTTGCTACTTTATAACTGTAATTTTGCTACTGTTATGAATTGTAATGTAAATATCTGATATGCAGCATGTATTCAGGCAACCCCTGTGAAAGGGTTGTTCAACCCCCAAAAGGGTCGCAACCCACAGGTTGAGAACCACTGCCCTAGAGGGACCAGGGGAATACACAATACCATTGGATTATTTTATCTGCCAATGATGTCAGCTACACAGAACAGTATTGGAGGTCCTGAGAATGTCTGTACACAAAGGTCACACAAGCCACAGGCCCTGGAACATTTGTGGCCTTGTGTTCAGAAGAGGCCCTTTTCATTTAATTTACTGCAGTCTTTCCCACTCATTATTGAAAACAGTGTTTCTGTCCTAGTTGTGGTTCCACTTGATTTTACAACAAATGCCAGCCTATGCAACTTCATCCTTCCTGGCACGTGGCTCCTTTGCAGTACAGGGAGAGCAGGTTCCCTAAACATTGCAAAGGCTTATGTAATACATACTGTGAACAGAGAACATAATTCATATTGGTGACAGAAGCACAGCAAAGGTCTCCTCTTCTCACTGACCTTTGCCCTCACCAATAATTGAGGAACTAGGCTGCAAATTAAATGTATCAAGTCATGAGGTCTTTCTCTCAAGGCCAAGGGCTGCAATAAATGATAAGCCAATATTGAACAAAAAGAGATTTCCTGCCATTATGCTGTCTGTTACAAACTACATACAATTTGCAATAAACACAACATCTACTTATCTCTACATTTTTGAAAGATCACATTTCTGTTTGCAAATCATCTATGGCAGTGAATAAAACAAAAATTAAAGGGGCAAATGTAAAATCATCTTTAAGATAATAAACCTGAGCAGAGTAGAGCAAGAGAACTGCAAGTTGGTGAATAATAAACCCCCCAAACTTATCAAACATAATGTGAGTACCACAATGTTCCTGAAAGAGGTAGCACTTGCTAGCTGAGAACAGGTGCTCTGAATGAATCCTGGGTCAGGTCCATTTTCTAGTCATAAAGAAATGAATAAAGATACTGCCATGAGTTTGCAGGAACCAAGTTTACTTCAAGCAGAAGCGAGAACACAGAATACAGTCCCCTGAGCACCCAGGGATTGTGACTGATGCACATTCCTCAGGTGAGCCAGATGTTAGAGGTGAAATCTCTTCAGTGACAAACACAGTGACATCATTTCGGTTATAGGTCTGGGTATGTTAGCAAGTAAAATGCAACTCCTTCAAGTCTCACTTGTACCTCAATTTATGAGGAATCTAGCAGAGTGTATGTTCTCATAAAAGGCGTTTACATTCATGTAAATGGTCTCATAAAGCCCCTTAAGTGTTCTCACAACAAGTGAGAAAAAAGAAAATATTTCCTGCATATTTATGGCTTTTCTCCAGTATGAACTCTGTGGTGCTTAGTGACACCAGACCTTTGCCTAAAGGACTTCCCACATTCACTACACACATAAGGCTTTTCTCCAGTGTGAACTCTGTGGTGTTTAATGACATCAGACTTTTGACTAAAGGACTTCCCACACTCACTACACACATAAGGCTTTTCTCCAGTGTGAACTCTGTGGTGTCTATTGATGTCAGACTTTTGACTAAAGGACTTCCCACACTCACTACACACATAAGGCTTTTCTCCAGTGTGAACTCTGTGGTGTAGAGTGAGGTGATCCGTGCGACTGAAATGCTTACCACACTCACTACACTCATATGGCTTTTCTCCAGTGTGAACTCTGTGGTGCACAGTAAGGGAAGCCCTACCTCTGAAATGCTTCCCACATTCACTACACTCATATGGCTTTTCTCCACTGTGAACTCTGTGGTGTCTAGTGAGGTGAGACCTTTTACTGAAGGATTTCCCACAGACTCTACACTCATACTGCTTTTCTCTAATTTGAACTCTGTTGTGTTTAATGAAAGCAGTTCTTTCACTGAAGACATTCCCACAATCAGTAAATTTCCAGGGCTTTTCTCCAGTATGAACTCCCCCATGTTGAAGGTGTTTAAAGATTCGTCTATACACTTTCCCACATGTATTATCCTCATAAATCATATCTCCAGAGCAGAGGCCTTTCTGATAAGCAACTTTCTGTTTCTGGTTGGCAGCTGTTTCACGCTCAACCCACTGGTGATGTCTTTTTCCACTGAGAAATTCCTGTGAAATCTCATTGTTACTGTGTGGCTCCTCAGTGTTAAGAGTGTCCTGGTGCTGGAGAAGCCCTGAGATGTCTGGGGAGTCTTTTCCAACCTCCTTATTAGCTGCAGGCACCCCAGATAAGTAGAAGGAGTAACTCATCACAAGCGAGGCAATCTTCATATCTTCTTTCCAGGGCTTCTCGCCACTGCATTCCTTCTGTTGCTGGGGAGGATTTTCACTGAAACACAAGTCTCTCACACATGCATCACTTAAGAACACATTCTTCTCAAAGTATGGCACTTGTAACTCAGTCAGGTACAAAATATCTTTTAATTCTGAGAAGCACAGCTTACACAGATGGGTCCTCTGGGTGGCTGCAGCTGTCTTTGAAGCCCTGACATGAGAATCTTCTACAGATACACTGTACTCACAATAGGCCTCCACATCATTCATTTTGTGCCAATGACCTGAAAACGGAGGAATGATGAGGAAATGAATGTTGACTCTGGTGACAAGGGGAAGATCCATTATAAAGGTGTGCTGCACGTACTACATTGGTTTCATGCAATTGGCTGAAAATGAAAGACCTGAAAGATGGATTAATAAGAGGCCACTGTGAAGTTCTTGAGCACTTAAGATCATAAAATAAGGGACACTCAACAGAAATAGGGCAAAAACATGGCAAGTACAACATGGAAGAGAAGCGGACTGTCCAGCTCATCCTGCTGCAAACAGCATTCAGTAGGTCTCTGCTGGTGACATGGGCAAGCTGTGCATAAGGTTGGTTACATCACATTCTAAGTAAAATTCAATAAACAAGTAGCTAGTGTTTGAGGGGTGTTTAGGCATGTATGTGCTCCTCATAACACTTGCATAGATCCCTGTTGCAGAATACTTCAGAAAGAGATGTGCAGAGGAATAGATGATATAAAAGGACACAAATGAGAAGATAGACAAAGCTGGAAAGTCACTGATGAAATGACAATTCAGCAAAGTGTCAGTGAGGAAAAGTAAAGGTATAAATGAGGTGTGGCCATTGCTACCTTCACCAAACACAGTTGGACAGGAGCTGGTTCCTGGTACAATCTGAACACCATCCTTATGTCATACCTCCCCCCAGTTGCCACTCAGCCAGGCAAGGCATCCTCTAGGACCATTCTGTACATTGACCCTAGAGAAAACCGGGGTTCTCCCTGCACCTCCTACTCTAGAAATATGTACTAACAAAATATTATGTGTATCAATGAAAAGAAAACAGAGGTAAGCAGCCATCACTTTCCCATAGCATTCGGCTGGCAATGGTATTCAGGGAAGGTTACATTACAAACAACAATTGAAGGAGGGTCTGACAAGAACAGCCCCTGGTTCATGTATGTAAAGAAGACACCTGACACAGGCATTCACCAAGGTCTTTATCTACAGGAAAGGTGCAGAAGTGGAAGCCAAGGATCTGGATATAGTCACCTTTCCTGGGAGTGGAAGAGCAGGAGGGACCCATTAAGCTGTCTGTAAGACTGCTGACACACAGACACTTCCTGCAGTTTCTGAGGAAACTTGGTGTTAGGGAGGTTTATGGAGACTATTGTTCAGGGCTCTTTGTAGAGTTTAGCACTGGCAGCCACAACACATTAGACTAAGGTGACCAGATTTAAAGCGGTACACCATTGACCGGGGGGGGGGTTCTTTTTTTTTCTTTTTTATTATTACTTAAAATATTACAAAGAGTAATCAGGACTTTTTTAAAATGCTGCGGGACACAGGACAAATTGGTAAAAATCGGGACTGTCCCGCCAAAAGCGGGATGTCTGGTCACCTTACATTAGACAAGACAGTGGGGGAAATGAGCAGAGCCCATGGTCTGGCTTTGAGAAAGAGAGAGTGCTAAGTCTGAAGAATAAATAAAGAGTGGGCATCACTTCAGGACACTAGGAGAGATGTGAAAGTCTTACCTACAACTGATAGAAGTACAAACACTTCTAGCATCACATTGCAGTACAGATGTCTCTGAGCCTCATCAAGAAGACCCCACTCCTCCTGAGAGAAGGCAATGGCCACATCCTCAAAGTTCATATCCTGTCATAATGGAGATGGTACATCCCATGATAAGATTCTCTCTTGAGATTCCAAGATTGCCATTCTCCCCACCTTGCACATCCATATGCTCCCCAACTCCCCACATCAGAGAAGACAGCAGGCCTTGGTCCCATTAAAGTCAATCTCTCCTTATATTCTCATTGATGCTGTGTATTCCCACAATAAAGGCAGATGAACAGATATAAGATACCTGTGCTCTGATCCTCAAATAGGAATTACATGGTCCCTTTCAATAACAGGGGATGTCAGGCACACAGGGTAAGAAGAGATGTTGCACATAATGGGAATGTAATGGATTCGACACTGGTGTTGTCAGGCAATATCCATGTTGTCCTCCAAATTGTCCCTCCAAGACACCAAACAACATGGTAATGCCCATTACACTTCTGACCCCAATCCCAGTTTGCTGTGGCCATCACTTTGCATTACCTGCTGCCCATAGTTCTTTGATCCACAGTTGTCTCACACAGATTCATTCTCAGAGGCACAACTTCACTGGTAACACAAATAAGCCATGACGAGGACAGGATGTTTTCTAATTAGCTTATTTCCCAAAATTCTAGTTCACCACTTCTGTAACACATTTCTCTCTCACCCTTCTCTCTTCTCCTTTCCCCATGCCAGTGGGGACTTTCAAGTGCACGTGACACTTATGTATGGTATCTCATCCCTATTGTTCACTGGGTCAGCTCTCAACAAGAAAAGGCAGGTGGGCACATGTATGTCCTCTAAGCTCTACCTGTCATGAAGCATCGCAGCAACCCATGTTAGAAATTATCCTGTAATTTCCCCTATCATACTATAATGAGACCATCAGAATTGGAATCCCTTTTCATTCACTCATCTGTCAATGTTAGTGCCCAGCCACTTTGCTTTTAGTCCCAGGGACCACACTGTTGTCATCATCCCCTGTGGGTGACTGTGGAGCTCAGCCCAGGTTCCCCACCTACCACACTGACACAGATGGCACCTCCCATATTGTTCTCTGGGTCATTGCACGCTCTGCCCTCAGGAGAACCTTGGCTGCTTGTCATCACAGGTCCCCAGGCTGTGCTGGTGTTCAGATGTGCGTAGACTGGCTAGGTGATTGAACATATACATGGATTTCAGAGGGAGAGAAATAGGGATATATATATATATATATATATATATATATATATATACACTAATAAAAAAAGTAATATGCTAATTTGACTGGGAAACCTTCTGGATGTCCTTCTGGATAAATCTGGGTCTTAGCTGGCCTGCATACCACCCCCAAACGGCCCTTAGGCCCTAGCCCAGGCTGGCAACACCTCACATCAGGGACCTTTCACCCCGATGGTGGCATGGCTGGCCTGCACACTGCCTCAGTTCCTCCACCCAGGCCAGCACCACCCTCAGTGGGGACTCCCACCCTGATGTGGGCATGGGCAGACTGCAAACCGCCTCACTCAGGCCAGCCCTGCTTCCCCCAAGGGGACCTGAACCCTGATCTGGAACATCCTTCAGGGCAGACCAGCCAGCATCCACTTGTGCACTAGGCCTCTACTATACTAATAAAAAGGTAGTATGCTAATTAGATGGGGAGACATTCTGGATGTCCTTCTAGACAAAGCCATGGTGGCGGGGCTGAGGCAGAGGCAGTCAGGGGTGATCAGGCCAGGAGGGGAGTGAATTTGGGAGTGATTAGGCTGGCAGGGGGCAGTTGGAGGCGAGCAGGCCAGTAGGGAGGCCAGTTGGGGGTAAGCAGGCCAATAGGAGGGGGACATTAGAGGCAAGCAGGCAGGCGGCGGGCAGTTGGGGGCGGGCAGTTTGGCAAGGGGGGCAGTTGGGGGCGATAAGGCCAGGTGATCAGGCAGTTGGGGGAAAGCAGACTGACAGGTAGAGTGGTTAGGAGCAATTAGTTAGGAGCCAGTGGTCCTGGATTGCGAGAGGGATATCTGACTGCCAGTTTAGGCTAGATCCCTGCCTTAACAGGCAGTCAGACATCCCCCAAGGGGTCCCAGATTGGAGAGGGTGCAGGCCAGGCTGAGGGAAACCCCCTCCCCCATGAACAAAACTCGTACTGGGCCACTAGTGTCTGTGTGTGTGTGTGGGTGTGTATATATAGAGAGAGAGATCTATTTTTTTGTTCCATTAATTTTATACATTCTTTGATTAACTTTTGTAGTTGATATATATGTGTGTGTGTGTATACATACATATCTATATATCTATATATATACATGCACACACATATATACCAACTACATATACATATACATATATATATACATATACATATATATACATACATACATATACATACATATATATGTGTATATATATATATATATATATATATATATATATATGCATATATATGTATAGTAAGTCCTCGGGTTACACCTGAGATCTGTTCCTAGGGTGCAATGTAACACAATTTTCACTGTTAAGTCAGAACCCAGCTACATAAGCACCTATGTGACTCATATGGTGCACATATACAGCAGTAATGAAGTGAAACTGTGAAAAAAAAATAAAAGATAACAATTCCTGACCTTTACTTGTGGTAAATAAATAATAAAAAACATAAAGCACATATGCACATACAAGGGTAAATACTGTATTATCCTTACCTTTACTACTGTTGTTGGCTTGTACACTGAACATTGCAAAGTGGGGAAAGACAGGCTTACACTAGGCTGCTGTGGGGAGGAGGTTTCAGAGGCAGAACCTGCAGAAGGTGCATATGATACTCGGTCAGGTGAGTCTGAAGAGGCAGAACCTGCAGAAGGTGCTGAAGATACAGGGTCAGGTGAGTCTGGAGAGGCATATGAGGTAGAGGGTACGGAATCTGTTGCAGGCCTCTCTACCTTCTTAAAATAATGTTCAAGGCTAGTCTGGAAGGATACCTTCTTCTCCTCCTCCCAAATCTCCTTGTAACACTGTAGGCTATCCATGACCCCACGGGCAACCTTAGTGTACCTGTCAATGTCCGGGTCTTGAGCCTCAAACCTTGCCAAGGCATCCTCTATCATGGCAAAGGCCCCTGCTAATTCCTCGCTTGTAAATCTCTTGGGCTCTGGGGTTGGTGTGTCTTCCTCTTCAATTAACTGCTGTTTCAGTTGAATGAGGTCCTTGGTAGATAGCTCCTCTCCATGAGATGCCAGCAGCTCTGTGACATCCTCATCCTCCACTTCCAAATCAAGCTGCTTACTCAACTCAACAACATTCTTGATGACAACCTTAATTGAATCCTCAAAGCCAAGGAAACCATTCACAAACTGGGGACACAATTTTTTCCAAACACCATTCAAGTTTGTCTGCTTCACTTCATCCCAAGAATCAGAAATGTTTTTTACAGCAGCAAGAACATTGTAAGATTCCCAAAAGTCATTGAGAGTCAACTCTTTATCCTTAGTTGCCCTAAAAGCCATAGCAAATGTCCTTCGGAGGTAGTAGGCCTTGAAAGAGGCAATGACACCTTGATCCATAGGCTGTAAAAGGGAGGTGGTGTTAGGTGGAAGATAAACCACCTTGACATTTGGATGAAAGTCATTCACATTGGCAGGGTGACCAGAGGCACTGTCCAGCACTAGCAACACCTTAAAGGGCAGCCCCTTGGAAGCACAGTAGTCCTTCACTTCGGGCACAAAATGGTTGGTGAACCAGTCCTCAAATACGCTAGGTGTCACCCAGGCCTTCTTGTTAGATTTCAAAATGACAGGCAGTTCACCATTCCGTATGCCCTTGAGTGCCCTTGGATTCTTGGCCAGACACACCAAGGGCTTCAGCTTGAAGTCACCAGCAGCATTAGCCCCAAGTAGTAAAGTCAATCTCTCCTTGCTGGTTTGATGGCCTGATGCTGTCTTCTCCTCCTTGGCAATGTGCGTATGTGTAGGCATAGGCTTCCAGAACAAGCCTGTCTCATCCACATTAAACACTTGTTTATCACAGTAACCCCCCTCCCTAATGATCTCAGCCAATGCACTAGGAAAATCACCTGCTGCTTTGGCATCACCACTAGCATCTTCCCCTGGCACCTTAAGATTATGCAAATTAGCACGTGCCTTAAAACGCATAAACCAACCTTTACTAGCCACAAACTCTTCACTCTCACTCCCTTCCCCCTTTTCTTTTTTCAAGGCCTCAAACAATCTTTGAGCCTGCTCCTGAATCAACAGCAGGCTAACTGGGACTCGCCATTGATGCTGGTCATCCAGCCAAAGCACTAATAATCTTTCCATCTCCATCATGAGACCACTGCGCTGCTCTGTGATTCCAGCTGATTTCACAGGAGCAGACCCTTTCACATGGTCAAGTGTACGCTTTTTATCGCCCATGATAGTCGGGACAGTCGGAGGACTACGGCCAAGCAACCGGCCCATGTTCGTCAGTGTTTTGCCCTTTTTCGAGTGTCTTATTACATCTACTTTCTCTTCCATTGCAGCTTTCCTTCTTTTCATAGCACTGCCATCAGAAGAATCTGCCTTTCGCTTAGGAGCCATAATGAAGGGCAAAAAGTGTTCAAAATAACAAGACAAATGAAAGAGAGCAAATGAAGCCAAATCCAGAATGGTTTATAAACTGTGACTGAATGACAGCGTCTTCCTCTTATTACTGCATGAGGACTTATTCATCTGCTCTGCTGGCCAACTAGTTCCCCAGCAAAGTTCATCAAACGCCTGACATCCAATGACAGAACTTCCTATTATATAAATAATTTGCAGATTGTGACGTAACCGTGAAACAACATATGTAGAGTACGAAGTAACCCAAGGACTGTCTGGAGAGAGAGAGAGAGATTTATTTTTTTGTTCCATTAATTTTATACATTCTTTGATTAACTCTTGTAATTGATGTGACCAGGGTTGGAATTTGCAACCTTCCATTACTGAATTATTTGCTGATCCACTTAGCGTTTGGCCTCGGTAAGACACATGTGACATTTTAAGTAAAATAACCCAATAATGTACCTGAGAACAGATAGGTACAAAAATCACCATGATGACAGTGGTGGAAGGCTAGAATAGATTTCATGGGATTTCCTAAGTGTCATTTTTACAAGAAAATATTTAAAGTAAGCTATTTCAATGTCAGACTGAATTATTGCATCACTTATTTTATAGGCCGAGAATGAAGCACTAACAAGGGCAGGAGGAACATGGTATCAGCAATGCAGGCATGCAGGGAAACACCAAAAGTGTATGTTTGTTTTTAATGTCCATTTGAAATAAATTCTACTTAAATCAATCTTTAAAATAGGTTTAAACTTGATGCTTCCCAACAATTTTACTGTTTTAATTTGAAAAATTTTGAACGTATTTGAACATACCATATCAGCATATTGGAAATAAAATATAATGACGTGCTATTGAAATATCTCAACACGTCCATGTTCAGAGCCATCAGTTTGGCCACTTGAACCTCACAATGAGAGTATTTACCCCAGGGATATTAAAAATTACAAACTATGCCTAACTGGTTTGGCTCAGTGGATAGAGTGTCAGCCTGAGGACTCAAGGGTTCCAGGTTCGATTCCAGTCAAAGGCATGTACCCTGGTTCCAGGCACATACTGAGTGGGGAGTGTGCAGGAGGCAACTGATCGATGTTTCTCTCTCATCGCTGTTTCTAACTCTCTATCCTCCTCCCTTCCTCTTTGTAAAAAAAAAATCAATAAAATATATTTTAAAAAAATAAAGATTATAAACTTCCTATAACCAGCACAGGCATATAGCTTTTCTCCATGTGAACTTTCTTGTGGATAAGGAGGTGATTATTGCAGGTGAAAGATTTCCCACATTCACTACTCCCATAAGGTTTTGCAGCACTGTGAACTCTCTGGTATTGAGTGAAGTTACTGTGTTACCTAAAGGACTTTCCACAATCACTACCCTCTTAGGACTTTTCTCCAGTGTGAACTCTCCTGTTGATCAGGAGGTGATTATTGTGTGTAAAATCTTTCCCACATTAACTACACTCATAAGGTTTTTCACCAATGTGAACTCTATGGTGTGGAGTGATGGTACTGCTTTGATTGAAGGACTTCCTGCAATGATGACACTCATACAGCTTTTCTCTAGTGTGGCCTGTGTGTTGTTGAATGACATTGGACTTCAGGATGACGGACATCCCACCATCACTACACTTGTATGGCTTTTCTACCGTGTAAACTCTTCTATGATGAGTGGGTTGTAAGATTTATCTAAAAGCTTTCCCACATTATTTACACTTATAATTCACTTCTCTGGAGCAGACAACCTGATGTTGAACAACTTTCTGGTTGTGGCTGGCAGCCTTTTCACATTCATCCCACTCGTCATGACCTCTTCCACTGAGAAATTCCTGTGAAATCTCACCACCACTGTGTGGCTCCCCAGTGTTAAAAGTAGCCTGGTGCTGGAGAATGTCTGAGAAGGCTGGCAAGTCTTCCCCAACCTCCTTAATGGTTAAAGGCCCCAATTTTAAGTAAAAGATGCACTGGGACACAAATGAGGCCCTGCCCATATCTTCTTTCCAGGGCTTCTATCAACTGGCATCTCTCTGTTGCTGGTGAGGGTTTGCAATGAAATATAAGTCTCTCACACATGTGTAACGGATGAAAGCTTTCTGCTCAAAGTATACTGCTTGTAACTCAGTCAGGTGTAAATTATATTTTAAGACTGAGAAAAAGATAGGTCTTCTGACTTGCTGGGGCTGTCTTAACAGTCCTGGCCTGACTCTTCTGGTACATATAAACTCTGCTCAGAATTGGTCTCCTCATTATCCGTTTTATGCCAACAAAGTTAAAATAGAAAAATGGTGAGGAACTGAATGCTGACTGCAGTGACAAGGGAAGTCCCATTACAAAAGTGTGTTGCACATAATATGTTGGTTCCATGCATTGACTGACAATAAAAGATCTGTAGGAAGATTTCCAAGCCGGGTAACACTGATGTATGCTATCTCATTTCTAAGAATCAGTGTGTCACCCTCAAGAACAAAAGGCAGGTAGCACCAAAACACCCCTCTTTACAGGAAATTACACCCAAATCACCCTTATTTTATCATTCAGACTCCACCAGAAATGGCCTCTCCCTTCATTCAATCATATGTCAATGTCAGGGTGCTCTGGCCTTGCAGTCACACTCCCTGTCCAAGTGCACATCATTCTGCCTTCCACACCTCTCTCATATCTCCACTCCTGTAGCCCCGGCCCCCACAGTCATCTCCTTGCGCTCTTACTCATTACTCAGAACGTGTGGTAAAGAGAAAGCTTTCCAAATACAAACAGGATCAAGTACTGGGCAGACTCTGACAGTCCACACTCATAGAAGCACCTTGAGTCCTGCTATGAAGGCCTCTCTCCGTGACTGTTTTTCCTTCAATCTAACCTATGAAGAGCCACAGTCAGATCTCAGACACCCAGAGCCCACCTCCCCTGGTGCTGCACTTGATGTCCTTTCACCAGTCACAGCCAACATCTCTCCACTTAACCGTTACTCAAGTCCCAGCTGTGCTTGCCCTCTGTACTATGCCCAGTGAGTCTCAGAGATGACCACTGAAGCTGCCTAGCTAATGCATAAGACTGACTGTTATTTCCTCATCCAGGCACACTGAGGGTCACAACATTATCCTGGTGAGTGTTTACAGAAATAAATATGTACCAACCCAATCTCATATTGTTTGAATTACTCTCCAGTCTCCTCACGTCCACTCATCTTTTAAAGGCCATGGCCACTGCAAAAACAATTCTCTGTCCCCCACACTCTACATTTCAACTTCCATTGCTATGTTCTGCTGTGATACCCACCTGCTACAAATAGTGGACCCAGCAGAAAGCCGGGCTCACACTGTCCCTTCTGAGCTACTACTACTACTATTACCAACCTGATCGTGATTCCCTGTATTAAAGTGATCTGCAGTCCTGGATAATGTGGCTCAGTTGGTTGAGCACAGACCCATGCATTGGTGAGATCTCATGCCTGGGTTGTGAGCTGGATCCATAGTAGAGATTGTGCAGGTGGAAACCAATCCTTGTTTCTTGCTCATCACTGTCTCTCTGTCTCTCTTCCTCCATTTTTACCTCTAAAATCAATCTCTCTCTCTCTCTCTCTCTCTCTCTCTCTCTCTCTCTATATATATATATATATATATATATATATATATATATTTTTTTTTTTTTAATAATATCTGCCAATTACTGATTCAGCTCACTCTTCACTCTAAGCTTTTGCATATTCTGGAACCTATGCCCTATAGGACCTCCCTTTTGACAACAAGGTCCATGTCATGAGGCCCTAGTCCTGGCCGTAGGTGTCTGGGCATAATGTCTGGTCAAAGTCCCCAAGTCCAAAGGCTACAAGAGCAGCTGACAGTCCCAGGACACCAATATGTGAGAGGCACAAGTGAAATAAGCTCCTGAAACCCATACACTATTCGATTCTGCATTTGCAGGAATTCGGGGAAAGAAAATGGTCTGTTGAGATCCTTGCAAAACCAGGCTTTAAGGGCTCAACTGCTCAGTGCCCTTGCCCAGCCCAGAGGCCGGGTGCCCTCCAGATGCCTGTGTTATCTCAGGGCTCAGTCCTCAGGGCTCACTCTTGCCAGTTATCATTTACAGGCAGGCGTTTTTGCCGCCGCCGCCTGTCCTGCTTAAAATAAGATATGTGCAGTGTGCTAGGAATTTGTTCATAGTTTTTTTTAAACTATAGCCCGGCCCTCCAATGGTCTGATGGACGGTGCACTGGCCCCCTGTTTAAAAAGTTTGAGGACCCCTGATTTACAGGACTTCCCCTTCCTGTCCACAGCTGCTGTCCTCTGTCTTCTAGTCTGTCCTTCCTCTGAGCAATGTTAGGAAAAGTTGGAATCCTGCCTCAGAAAATGTTCCTCTTTTTTTCACAACCATCTATGGCCCCAGCGTTCTGAGAGTGAAAGTAAAACTCCTCCTGCAAAACCTCCCCTCATCTCTCTGTCGCCTTTACACCCAAAACAGGCCCAGATTTTCCTAATCCTCCCGGCTCAGCCCCACCACCGTGTCCTTACATGTGGCTCTGCAGCCTGTAGCCCTCTTCGCCCATCACACCCTGTGTTACCCAGGAGAGACTCACTGGTCTGAATGCGGCTTCCCGGGCTGCAGTAACTGAGAGGCGCCAGCCCCCAAGGCTGCAGGGCTAAATGGGGTCAGGCTAAGTGAACGCTGTGAGCAGAGAGGAGTCTGGGAGGCACGGAGGCCTCAATCCCGGCCTGTTGCTGCTCAACGAGCCTCAGACACACCGTACACAGCAAAGCCGCTGCCTCCTAGGTCTCCTCCTATTCACGACCAGTGGGCTGAAGCCTTTGAGTCCTTGAAACAAGGAGATCAAAATGCCCGCCAGGAAGAGGAAGGCGGAAGTCCCGCCCTAACCGGATGCCCTGACAATAAATGTCCTTTAGCTGCGCCCACGTCAGGCTTTCCTTTCTGGGTAATGTAGTTTTCTCAAACACCAATAGGATGGCTAGCATCCCAGCCAATGAAATTGGTGAACAAAGGTGATGTGTTCAGCAAGTGGCCCTGGGGAAGGACAAGATGGGAACAGAGGCCTGGTTATCTGGAACAGAGGGGCAGATCTAGGAGGAGAAGTGTATGGCAGGACTGAAAGAGATCCCCCAAGGAACATATGCAAAGGCAAAAAATGGTAGACATCTGTAATACTATCAACAGTAAAAAAATACATTTAAAAAAAATTAGATACTACGAATATAGCCCAGCTGGTGTGGCTCCATGCTTGAGCATTGACCTATGATCCATGAGGTCGTGGTTCTATTCTTGGTCAGAGAATACACATGGGTTGTAGGTTCAATTCTCAGTTGCGTGGAGGTGGAAACCTGCAGGAGACAGCTCAGTGATCAGTGATTCTCTGTCATCATTGATGTATTTACTAGTATCTCTCCCTCTCCCTTCCTCTCTGTAAAATCAATAAAAATATATTTTAAAAAGGATATACATATATGCATAGTCTATGAACATAGACAATAATGTGATGGGGGTCTAGAAACGTTGGGGGCAGGATAGAGGAAAGCAAAGGGGGATGAGGATGGGGGGAATTTGGACTCTTAGTATAGAGTCAACAATAAAAAAACAAACAAACAATAGTTTTCCCACATGGCATGGCTCAGTGGTTGGGTGTGGACCCATGAACTGAGGTATCTCTGGTTGGATTCCAGATCAGGGCACATGCCTAGGTTGGGGAGCTCCATCTCAATTAGGGAGCATGCATCAGACAACTGATCAATGATTCTCTCTCATCATTGATGTTTCTCAGTTTCCCACTCTTTCTAAAAAATCAGTAAGAAAGAAAGAAAGAAAGAAAGAAAGAAAGAAAGAAAGAAAGAAAGAAAGAAAGAAAGAATAGTGTTAAGATTGATTTGACTCAACAACATCAATGTGAATAAGGACCATCACATTTTCTCTCCAGTTCTCAAAGCAAAATCATGCCTTGGTTAGTCTTTATAGAGGATGTCCCAGGCATAACTATGTTCAGGAACAGGAATGAACCTGTAGCGGGTCTGCCTCAGGTTGGCCTGTAGTGTTTGAGTTCATTACTTCATATTAGAAAAGATTTCACAACATGTGTTCAGAAGATTTTGAGGGTACATTATTTGAAGCTGGAATAATGAAAAAAATGTAGGCCTTAAGATAGGAGAGAAACAAGATGGCAGCATAGGGTAGACACCGTAAATGCAGCCGTGAACAAATATTCCAGAAAAACCTCGAAAAGAACACACAGACACCACTCGCACCCACAGGAAGGCTGGCTGAGTGAAAATCCTACAACGAGAAAAGAGTCTGAGACTCAGAGGAGCAGCGGAAGCAAAGTACAGAGGTACGGAGGCACGCGCACGGGGCTTGGGGAAGGGCTGGCGCCGGGGGACGTGGTTCTTTTCCAAAACGGAGAGAGCCACAAGTCCCCAGCGGCTCTGAACTCCAGTTCCAAGTGAGTTTCTAAGGACCCAGACACCCAGAGAAGGAGGACTGACTGGCACCAGGAGGAAATCCAAAACGGGTTTCTCTCAGCGTTGCTTGCAGCAATTACCGTGGGACACAGAGACCTGGTGTCTCTCAGCGCAGGGCTGAGAAACGCCATAGCTATTTGCTCCGCCCCGCTCGGCGAACTCCCCGAGGCCCCGCCCCTCCCAAGCTGCGTCAGAGCTAGGGCAGAGGCTTAATCAATGCCTCCTTAAAGATATAGGAGCCAGCCCCAACCCAGTGGCCAGAGTGGGACTAACCTAAACAAAACAGATCCACAAGGAACACACTCGGGGCAGATGCAGTGAGCATAAAACCTCCACTGAAACAACTCTTGCCCCATAAGGGTGTCTCCAGCACAGAAATTCTCCCACTGTAGACACAGCTGACTCTCATAACCAAGAGGCTTAGAGGTTAATCCCTCGCAGTGATCGCCTAAATCAGAAAGGAAAGCAGCCAAAATGCGGAGACAAAGAAACAGGTCACAAATGACAGAGATGGAGGAAAGAAAACGACAGGATATAGAGTTCAAAACCACGGTTATTAGGTTTTTCAAGAAAATGCTAGAGACTGTCGATAAATTTGATGAGACCCTCAAGGGTATGATAAAGGACCAACTAGAAATGAATCATACACTGACTGAAATGAAGAATATTATACAGACATCCAACAGCAGACGAGAGGATCGCAAGAAGCAAGTCAAAGATATGAAATATGAAGAAGCAAAACCCACCCAGCGGGACAAGCAAAAAGAAAAAAGAAAAGAAGAAAAAAGAAAAAGGATCAAAAAGTATGAAGAT